>DVXP01002562.1:0-12532 GCA_018235645.1 Junonia grisea | reverse complement strand
GGCTCATTGTCAGATTTTCGCATGCCCTAAGTAGACGCATTTGTTCAAAAAAAGCGTAACGTAATAATAATAAGCGCAAACATAGTTGACATTGACAACGGTACTATTTTTGTCCTTCATTCTGGCAAAAGAGTATTATAGTTTGAGCTATGTCTAAGACAGGAACCGTATTAAAATATGTTATATCGTCTTGCTTAGACAAACCTTAATTCCTGCGGGCGAAGCCGCAGGTAACAGCAAAAAACAAAATCAGCCGGACAACGACTCCATTGTACCATACAGTGTATGGGATAAATCGGATTATTTAATTTTGTTTTTGATACTTCCCCTAATACCGCCGGACCGAACTGAAACAAAGTTGAGAAAAAACTTTTCGTAATCCCTTAATACCTATATAAAAATCCCTTCAAGTGACAGGCTGAATCTATTAGCTCAAACATTAATCTGTCTGTGGTAATTTCCTCGAAATCTCAAAAAGCCTGATTATATCTACCGCTCGACGCTTGAAAGGAACGAAACCACTGATTGAAATTGTGATTTATATCTATGAATTTAGCATTGATTCGTTGGAATTTATTTAGATATTGAACATTTGATATTTATATAGAACATGGCAATACTGGTGGTACCTTATTTGTTATCTATTATTACAGCAACCGTAGTTTTAGCTGTTGAAAAATATTCAACAGTTTTAAGATTCGAGAAAATCAAAACTGCTGTGATAGCAATAGTTTTTATCAATTACCAGTCTGGTAGTATCAGAAGGAAAAACATAAAATATACGTCATTTCGAAGACGAGCAAGCTGATACAATAAACTTCGTACTTTGTATCCGCAGTAGAGCAGCGTGGTGGATTAAGCTCCATACCTTCTCCCTAATAAGAGAAGAGGCCTATGCCCAGGAGTGGGATATGTACATGCTGTGTTACGTGTTACAACTATACACATTTACGATTTTTAATCGGACGACAAGTGTGAATAGCTCCATATAAAATGTTCTGCCACTGGAATATCCGATTAAAATTCGGATCCGTCACACGACAAGTGGGAACGATCTCTAACTATGGGGTCATTAGGATTCGCGGCACGAATTTGCATTAAGATTAATGAGTGCTTTCAAGGCGTACACAGTGCAACATTAATGATACACGCAAGCTATTTTAGCTCTTAATGTGTTTGCTGTAATGGCTACAATTAAACAACAAAAATTCAGGAATCAAGGAATACTTTCAATATACATAATATGTAGATTGTAGGTAGTCATACATATCGTATATAAGTTTGTAATAAAATAATATATTGATTGTTGATTTTTTTGTGAAGGTTATTTATCTTTTATCAATTATAATTTAAATAAAATTTCGGCGATATATTTCCGATATTATAACATCAAAAATAAAACAGTTCTTTTTGTCATAACTGATCCTGTTGCGTCAAGAAGGAAAAACTGCTATGTTAATGTTTATCATCCAAACATTTCAAACATTTTTCAGGATCATTTTTAAAGCGACTCACTAATTGTCTGTCAAGAATAAAAAGAAAAAAATATTCTGGATGCACACTGAAAACGTAAACAGTGTCAGGATCTTACAGTCGAATAATCTTTTAAACTTTTATTAGCTACATAAATAATAATATAAAAATACATTATAAAATTACATAAAACCTGTACACGCCCATTAATGTAGCATAGCAGACCGCTCCGGATTTGCACTCCGGACTCACTTTTTTGAAAATTTAATATAGCCTATGTTCACCGAAGATAGTGTGGCTTCCCAACAATAAAAAAATATATAAATTGGTTAAGTAGTTTTGAAGCCTATTCAATCCAAACAAGCAAACAATCAAATCTTTCATTTTTATAATATTGACAAACCGTAAATTTTTGGAATAGATGTTTCACCATCAATTACCTCTAATAGATGTCGTTCGACCACACATTTACTCGTATAATTATTCGCTGAACACAATTACTGCGAGCCTGCCAAGCATTTGGCACTGGCTGCACCTCGACTTGGCAGGAAACGGACGCTGCAAAAATAATAACAGCCTTTACCGACACTTACACCGACACGCCAAATTAAATTCTTTATATAAATTAGGACGTATAAAAATTTCTATTTGAAAATTTTATTCAGTTACAATGTAGTTATTTGTATACTTGCTTACGTTTGTATATAATTTTTTGGTTAAAAAGTGGCGTTTGTATCATAATCATGACCATCAGATTAATAAAGATATTCTTTATTTTCAACTTAATTAAAATTCAAATCAATTCAAATCAAATACTCCTTATTGTACACCAGATAATTGTACATAATCTAAAAAAAGACGTATAAAGGCGGTTTTATCGCTATGAGGGCGATTTCTTGCAGAGAGAAGAAACAACTTAACATAATAGTTCGGAGGTCTGCAGAATCCCACCATAAACTAAATTTATAACTGAAGAATAGTCGTATTATAAAATTAGCTATCCATATATTTTCTTACTAAGTCGCGACAACGCAGACCGCCCCGACTTCGCACGGGCATTATTAACTATTTTAAAATCTTAATATGCACCGGCGACATTATTCGGTGACATTATTATAGCCTATGCACCGGCGACAGTTTAGGTTCCCAACAGTTAAAGGATTTTTCAAATGGGTCAAGTAATTTCGAAGGCTGTTCAATACACACAAACAAAAAAATAATCAAATCATTCGTCTTCATAATTTTAGTGTAGATTAATCAACTCAAAACGAATGAAAAGTAATCGTATAATGACGTTATATGCGATACTGACATACAGTTCACGCCATAGGAGGCCTGGCGCTCGGCCAATTTGTCTAATGCCAGCTATGCCCCATTTACCCTGAGTCAAGAATGTATATAATGTACGGCTGGTGTAAATTGCAATGAAATTTCCGTTTTCCTAACTAACGTATGAACAATTGATTTTAGTATTTTAACTAAAGTTGAAACTGTTCATTATTTCTGTTGGGTTGTCGAAATTATTTAACTTTGCTACATTTAATGTTGGAGCGTAAAATGTATACTGATATGTTCTGTGTTTCTTTTTCCATATACTATTTTACTCCTAGCGATTTCTTTGCGTCCGATAAGGAGTCCCGTTCGTCGACTCAGATGGTTTAAATCAGGTCTTCTAAAATGAAATAAACTCGTTACTAACTATCGAACAATTACTAACTTCTTTTTTAGTAAAAAAAAAATGGCAATAGAATCTGACGATTGTCTTAAATAAATTTATCGTTTTTTTTAACACCAAAGCGGACAATTGCCCTAAATTTATTATTAAATAAGCTATACCAACCTAAGAAACGAATGATTTAGTATCATTATCAAATCCGCAATTCTACCAAAAACCTACAAACCACATAAATAAGGTTCACATAAGCCACATAATTCTCGCCGATTCCGTTAATGCCAAGCACTAATACAATAATATTCCATTATTTGTACTAAGTATTACGTCTCTCTGAATGTGTTAGGGGCTATATTTTGAACAAATATCCGCCTATTTGTCCTCTCTAATGCTCAATAACAGTCACTTTGTTATGTACACAACTAACTACAAGCTGTTACGTCAATCTATGTACTCTGTCTTATATTGAATAACGACGTAGGAAAGGAAGGTTTTTGTATAGACTCAATTTGTAATGGTATTAAAGACTAATCTAAGTTCTGATTTTCCGTATATTAAACGATAGGAATCCTATATCTACTTAAAGACAATTTTATGAATTCATTAAATTCATGTAACATTGTCATGTTTTCAACTTATTAGTTTGCATTTAACCACCGCCTTTAGCAGACCACATAAAAAACTCTCAGAAAACTAATTTACAGAAAACTATCGCTTTCAGTAATTTTTTTTTATATTAATTGATTTTCTATATCTTTAACTACAACGCCATTACTATATTTTTGTGTAGTGAGCACCCTAATATACAAAAAACCATTTTTGAATTTAGCGTTAGATAATCTTCCCCTCGCAAAGCCTGCGAGGTATATAGATAACAATATATGTTCTTCTAATGTATAATTCACATTACTATAAAGTTTTATCTAATATTTGGAAGTATTTGCGTGAAAGATCAACAAATATTAATCCAAGCAACCGTCCATCTTCTAAAACGTTTGTATAATGTACAAACTTTTCTTCTCCTTCTTCTTCTTCTTCCTTGCCTTATCCCTTTATTCGACTCTCCTCGTCTTTAGGCACAAAGATAGTCTATCCTGAGTTATCTGTATATCCAGCTGAGCCCGTTCCAAATATTGAACTCGTTCCGTGTATCATGTCTATAATGTATTATATAATTTACGTTACATACCTACATATGTTATAAATATATAAGGTTTTACGATATCATCAAACAGTATGTATTTATAACGGAAAAAAGTATAAACCTTAATTGGCACTCAATTTCTTTTATATACACACTTACGAATCCGAAACCGAAGTTGACAACTCCGAATTTCACAATTTGCATGGCAACCGTATTTGATCAATAGGAGTTCGTGTTTTGTTCAATAACAAAACTTTTCGAACAACATACTCTTGCGGAGTTTAGCCGTTTCGTTTTGATTTTATTTTAAGTTTCATGAATAATATACATGTAGGTATAGTCTAACTTTTTAAGTATGGCCAAGAATATATTTTTATATCGTTGTGTTTTAATAATCATAATTTACTACAATATTATAATTTACATATTCTTATCTACGTTTTAAAGTATAACAGACTATTGAATATTTACTGTAAAATACGTAAAGCAACGTCACTTTTTTTTAATATTTCACAAAATCAGACTACATGTGTTGTGTTTTGTTCCTGCTTAATGAAATACCCACAAAATAATTCATATTTTTATTCGCTAAAAACGAATTGTATTGTGTTAAATCAAGTTTGTTTTGCGTATTTTTGTGCCAGAAATTGTAAATCCCGACGAATAGTCAAAAATCCGATTCGTATATTTTTTAGAGCTTTTGTCATCTATATAACTTGTTCTGGCGTGGATTTTGAGAGCACCTTTTATTTTCCTCTTAAAATCTATAGTAAAAATGAAAGACCATACCAATTGTTTCAACCCGTGAATCAGTAAGAGCGTATGAAATAAGTTGAAAAACGCAATTTACTTTGAAGTTCAGAATTAAAATTTTCGAGTTTGGTACATTAAAAAACGTACAAAATTTCTACCGGAATCTAATACAACTACAGTAATTTTTGACCCTCACATAAACTTGGCTCAAGTAACCAGTCACTCTTAATACAAAAGAACCCAAATAAACCTAGCAAAGTGACGAGTATACGACGACTGACTCGTACGTTTTGATTTCATTAAACATCGGACAAACGAGACGACTCGATTACTGCTAGAAAACGAACAAAAGCTTATTCACATGAAGGATCAACGGTTAATTGCATCACACTGATATGAAACGGTTGTGAAATCAAGAAAAAGTAGAAAACTCTATTTTTACAGACGTACCGACCGTGTGGTGATGTTATTGAATTAGTGTCGCCGACCGGCGCATTGCAGTCCTTTTCCAAGGCGGGAATTGAACAAATTCCATATTTGCCTTCCGTGGACACGGTTTTTTATACAGTAAATATGGTTATCATTTTATTTTTAAACTTGCGATGTTTTCAAATGAATGTTTGTTTAATGTTTTCATTTCACTTTGAGAGGTTCCATACTAACATAATATGTATATACGAGTATAACAATTTGAGATATATCATTACAATATTACAAACTATGAAAATTAATTTAGAGTGCATACACTTTTTTCTACTAACAATGGGTGACATATTCGCTTCTAAATATCCACATGATTCTACTAAAAATCAACTTTGATTTCCATAAAGAAAATAACCGTCCACATTATCACAACTTTATGAAACTACCGTCGAAACGCGTAATAATAATAAACGTTAGTCTAAACTTCATCTCAGTTGACAAACTCCGGTAATGACTAGTAATATCCAGCTATAACCGGTGGGTACCGGTTACGGACGATAACCACGCCGTGCGGTCGACAGTTCGATGAAACGCGGTAATGAACTATGACAGATTCAAAAATGTTATTGGATATTTCTTGCCTCGTTTTAGTCTTTTAATAAAGAAGGCGTTTTAGCAAACAAAAGTTTCTTAATGTGTAGTAAACCCTGATAAATGAGTAAATATTCTAAAATGCAGTTTCTTCTAGTTTACAAATTATAGGTAAATTGTTAATGTAATAGTAGTTGTCTAAAAATATGTAATATATATTTGATTCTTTCAAAACGCAATTAAGTAACTCTTGTTTTCAAAACAAACAAAAATACTTAAACACTTAGTCTACTATTGACTAACAATACTGTTAAATGTGCTCAAAATTCATTTTAAAATTGCGTTATATTGTTTTTGAATAAACTTCAATAGCACTCCGTCACCCTTTGACTATTCATACATAATAACAATCAATAAACCTAATTTAAAGTGAACAGGTTCTCATTAAAATAAATTTGTTTTGAAAGGGCAACACGCAACGAATCGCAATAATAGCAACTTCACGGCCATTCAAAACCATTCCCGGCTGACCTTATTAAGGGGGTAATAACCCCACTTTTTTTGTACCGCAAAGGCGACAGATGTGCGAATTAAAAACACGGCCCCTTTATATTTATTTACATCACGACATTCGTCTATTAATACCGGACTGCACAGCTTTTAATCCGCTAATGTTCATATTTGAATTCTAAGTCAAATGTCATCAGTAATCATGCAAGGTAATTACACTGCTAACACAAAGAAATAGGGTATACATTTCAATGTCAACGTCTATCCGGAAAGCAGTCAAAACTTTACAATTTTTAAGAAATAATGACCCCTATTTTAATGCATTTAGATCCAAATTTCCGTAACAAATTTTAAAAACTTTCAACACTAGTAATTACGAGGGAGTAGTGGCCATAGCAGACCGATGTAGACGTAATGGTGATTTTTAAAATTATTCTTTGAGCTACATGAATATTCATTTCATTTTAAAAATTAAAAACACATTGCTTTTAATAGTGACTCGATCAAAGGGTAGAGACCAACTTGCAATAGCATATTTTAATCAGACTGAAGTAATATAAATTACAATTTCAAAATGACTTATACGAATATATTTTGAAATAAAAACGCCGGCATTTAACAAGATATATTAAACCTCATAAAAAAGCGATACAAGTCTAAAATCTATCTGCACTAGAAAAACATGGGCTTAAAGCCAGGAATGGAAAAAAAAACAATTTTCAAGCCCATAAGTCTAATAGGTTGACCTATATTCCATAAATGGGAAGGCTTAGTGAAAAAATTGGCAGCTATCCATTTTTATAACTAACACGTAATACATTTAGTGTATATTTTTTCAATTCTTCATATGACTTGACATAAGCCCGTGTTTTTTTTTAATAATTAATACCTACAATTGGAAGTTGAAATTTCATTTCACTCATCTCCTTTATACTTCTTGTTGAATAAAATTGTCTGCAATATTGGAAATATTATTTAATACATTTCCAGCTATAGGGATATTTTAGTATAAAAGTAGTGTTTGATCTAGCATATTCTGAAGACCCGTTGCACCGGGGAATATCTTTCGATTTCTCGATCTATAACGTATTTTCTTTGCTTGTTCCAGGTACGTCTGCAGCCCTTGTTTGCAGAGGATTGAAGCCGAGTTAAAAGATTTAAATTATTCATAAAACCCTTCGAAAAGAATAAAACAACACTAAAGTTTCCACGAAATCTGAATAAGGAGCTCTAAGTAAAGAATAAACGTAATTAGGCGATGCGCTTAAAATTTAACTGAATGGTTCCATCTTTAAAGTCACGTTTCGAGTAATTCCTTTTCGCGAACTTTTTAAATTCCATTTTTTACGCAGGAAATTTAAGGCTATCTTAGTTGCCAGTTCATTTATGTTTACTCTTTGCTTCTTAATTTTTTGTCTGGTAATTTTTTGTCACTAACGATGGCAAACTCTGAATTGCAAATGCCGTTAATTGCCCGATGGAAGTTAGCTTCCACACTTTAAACGACTGATTGTTGAAATATTTAACGTTCTAACAGACGAATATTTTAACTTAATGGCTTTGACTGTAGATAATCACGATCTTGACGCCTAATCTAAATTCCTTAGTGTTTTTATAAACACTCGGTTGAAGGCCTATCCGAATAAAATTTGTATTTTCATCAAGTTCTCTCAACATTTTATTCTATCTTAACGATACCCAACGTTTTGACGCTCTTCAAAACTAAATAAGAGAGTAAAAACTGTAACGACCACTTAAGAGCAATTTATGTTTTTTATTACACTTGATCTCGATACAATTCCAATTCATAATAACCTCCATTCCAACGAAGAATGCAATAAATTTGATTGTTATTTTTAAATTATATCTCTCTGGTGAGTGAGGATGACGTAACATAGAGTATCCATTATCCAAAATATCAAGTTATCTACTATCTGAATTTTTATAATATTAAAAAAAAAGTAATGAATAAATAGTTTTTCCCAAAACGATACAAACATTTCCTAGGTTTAAAATTAATAATATAAAAAAAAAACTTACCATAAAATACATCAAAAAATTGTTTAAAAAAATGTATTAAATTTACAAAACAACTGTCGCATAGTAGTTTTTAAAGTCCATCTGTTGAAAATTATTTACGAGCTTATCGTTTTCTTCCAATCATCACCCTAAACCGGTTTAATCCGCTCTGATTTATCCGCCGCCATGACAGATGATCACTTTCTGTGCATTAGCTCTGATGAATATATTTGCATTGGATATCCAAGGATTAGATGCTAATAAATCGAAATGTGGACTGCGTTTGTAGAACCATTAACTTAGTTCAATTATATTTGTAATTAATTCCATCCCTTCAGGAAAACCTTTATTATTAAAAGGGAAAAATCTTAACTAATTTAACAAAGTAAACATAATTTATCCTCAGACAGAATTTGCCACTAGTACTTATTGTGTGTTGAGTGCAAAGTAAATAAATTCGACGATTTAGTATTTACAAACAGATGCTTTCACAGCATAAACCTTGGCAACGATACGGTGATATGACGTCATACAACAATACTAGACAGATGGTTTGACAGTGTTGCCAACATAATCAATTGCTATTGGCGAATGACAAAACCAATCAAGTGAAATGAATCGAGTTTAATTTAGTGGCTACAATGCGTTCAGTGACACTATCAACTTCCTTCGTAAGTTAATATAACCATTTTTATATTATATAGTGTAGTAATAATTAACAAATGTTATGGAATGTCTTAATAAACACAAATTATTCATGTGTAACCAATAAACAGAATTTTCATTATCAAACGATGTACATAATTGAGGAGGAAGATTGGCTTGATTGCATACAATTAAAACGAAGCGAGTATTCATTGATTTGATAGAAACGCCTTTGTAACATCGGAATCGTTACGTACAATTAATAAAAAACGTAAAAGGGCGATGCTCCGAGCTCCTACAAATCAATTGTCATTGCTTCTTGTCAAAACCAATCAAGTGTGAACTCTGGCGCTGAATGCATCCAAGCCAGTAGACACGAATGCTTCTCATTCAGTTCTGACACGCTGTTTATCTTTGACCGTCAGAATGTGTTGAACAGAGGTGTTGATATAATAAATAGTTTGCTCAGAAGCATAAACATTAACTCGTGAACGAATCCCAACTAGCTTATGTTTCGTAACATCGATTGATTTTTTACCATCTAGTATAAATTCAACAATTGCTGCTTTTACTTCTCCTACAATTTATATCGCAAACTTAGATGTTTTTACTAAAGATGTACTTTGCTCATCTTTTTAATGCTGTTTATCATTCCAAATCTGTAAGTAAAATTCAGCAAAGTCAGCAGAATAAAATAAATTGCTCGCGCAAACGCGGAGACGATGATAAAAAGAAAAGTGTGGTACCAAGAGTCGTAATTAATGGACAAGACAAGCCAGATGTACGGTGGACCTCAGAAATAAAACCGTTTTTTCCAGAAATATAATCCTTATTCCTTAAGCGATAAAAACTTCGAACACGCTCGTGTTGTCATGTGTAGCGGTTTTTGCTGTGCGTTAGAACTTATTGTTTTAAATGTTTAAACTGAAAAATCAGGATTATTCTTTGTTAGTTTCTTTTGCGCTATCTTTTCTATTGTTTTCTTTATTTATTTTTCTATTTTTATTTTTCTTGTTATCTTCTTTTCGCAATAACAAATAAACTCACAATGAGATAAACAAATAACAGAGAATCTTATAGTGTTATTAGTTACTAGTAAACGTTACAGTCAGAAAAAATGTTCAGTCTAGCAAACAATGTCCACTACTAGCCTTCACTAACCAAAACTCCTCTAGACAACGAAACACGCACAATCAAAACCGAAAACTCAAAAGGAAGACACTCAACCAATAAAGTATCTGGATTCGGGTCATATCGAAACCGCAGCAGATTAGCTTCTGATGATTGCCAGCCCACGGTTCTAATTAATCCAGAATCAATAGTCCCGATTAATTCTGCACCGGTTGATTACTCAACTGCCCAGCGGAATACGGGAAAATTAATGGTAAAGACAAACCCATCGCAAAATACATTACACTGATCAATTCTGTAAACACAAAAAATGCACAGCTTCTAAAACATACGAGCATATATGTAGGATAGAATTATTTAATTTTGACGATTAAATTTTAGACTAGAAATAGACTAAAGCCATTAAAGTAAAGAATTGTACGTAATTTTAAAAGTGGAATTAAAACTTTCAGTAGATTAGATCATAATTGAAGTCATTAATTAATTAATACATAGCATAGTAATAACCTACAAAACTAATTAAAACTTTATGAATTGCAGATTAGATGACATTTTTAAGTTTTGTTATTAGTCCAAAACCACTAGTAGTTGAATTCTATCCAAATCTTCAGTTCCCCAAACATAGCTAGTGTGTTACATATGTTCTTCAGTCCCCCAAACATATCTAGTCTGTTACATATTATTATGTTTTAATAACATTGAAAACCTACGTAATAAAACATATTTATGTCTAGTCGAAAGATTGTTAGTATAATTCCACTCAATTCAACGCTATTAGAGTCAATTAAATCATCACTTGTTAATTAAACCTCAACATTCTTCGCTACCATCTCAAATTACTAAAATACAATAATAATTCATTATTTATTATATACCTAACATCGCAAAAATTTGATTACTATTACATTTATCTTTTAACAGCCTCTATTCGATTAATTTAATTAGACTAGACAATGATTGAAGAAAAATTCTATTTCTAAAGCAGATTAATTAATTAGAGATTAGTCCAAAAATGTTTTTTAAGTTGAAAAATATAACAAATTAATATTAAAAATATCATATCCAATATTTGAAAAGAACACGTTGACGTAATACCAGCATCATCTCGGTGAAAAATAGCTAGATTTCCGTCAGAAACTCGTACCACTTGCCGTCGAAAAAAACATTAATTTCGACACATCGCTAAACTGAGCCCTTCGCAATATCCATCACGCCGACTATTTGCATAGAGGGTGATAAATAGGGGAAGAAATCTTATATAGCTTGCGCTCGCGACCTCGTTTCCACGTTCAACGGTTCAAATATACGGCATTATGGAACAATACGTATTATAGCCTTACTTATGAAATGGAGCTCCTGATTGATATATCCGACTTTTGTGATGATTTTTGTGGTGATCATACAATAAAAGTCAATATCAGTACTTCCAAACAGCATTAAATGTATGTTTATTTCTCAACACAATGTCACCCTTCTGATGTTTGATTCATACGAATAGCGATGGATCAAAAATATCGTTGTATTATTTGCTGACTTATTGCCCCATCAACTTTCAATTGAATCGGATTTACAAAACAATGATTCCCCATTTATCGTATGGATTTGCTTATGTTTGATTTTAATATTAGGACAAAACATTTAAATAAGTCTCTATAATAAATTGACTAACAACATTTTTTTAATATTCTTAAAATACGTATTTATTATTAATACATGTATACCTACGAGTACTTAGAAAGTGGCTTTATCTGATGTTTTGCTATGTCACTGTTTAGGAAAAACTATTTTAACCTTATCTAAAGTCCTATATATGACAAATTAAAATACAATTAATTCGGTAATTATAATAATATAGGGCATAAAAATATCCTTATAGTTATGATTCACTAATTCAAAATGTATGTTTGTTAGTATCTAAAATTAAAAGATTATAGGTGACGAGTATTTAGCGTTTTTAAAGGAATAGTTTTATGATAAGTAAATAGTTGATTCTAGTTGATTTTTATAGCCTAAAAATATATTTTACATTAAATTTTAGTCTAGATGATAACTTAATAGAATGTACTGGTTAATTTGTATGACTATAGATTGTTATTTTATGTTATATGTTTCAATATATATAAATAGAATTTCTTCAGTTTCAGGTGAGTCTTGCCTCTTGGCGAAGGACT
>DVXP01002561.1:0-12532 GCA_018235645.1 Junonia grisea | reverse complement strand
AGCCGTCGGTCCCGGTTGTTATCAATAACACCTGATAACGATCGTTACTCATAGTAGGTAATATTCTTGTCTAAATGGTTACTGGCTTGCGGAGGTCAGACGGCAATCGCTCTGCGTAAAATCAGTAACCTGTCAAAACTTAGGCTAGACAGGGTTTCTCAAACTTTTGACCCCGCGTACCCCTGTTGATGCTTCTAGACATTAGCGTACCCCCTGTTCTTAGGGGGGTTTTCTGTCAACCCCTCTTCTTTCGGTTATTCCCCCCCTCTTTCTTTCGGTTATCCGTATTAAAACGGAATAATTATAATAACTATAATATTAAAGGTGCTAATTTTTTTGAGAGTAAAGTCTCCCCCCTACCTCTATCGACTAATTCTTTTCTAACTCAGGAAAGTAGAACAAATAACGAATTTGAAAGTGAAATTATGACAGCTATGTATACTTTGGGTATACTTTGTAAATTAAAAATAATCGGGCATTCGATTATAATCTATAATCCTTACCAAGGCCATAATTAGCTCAGATCAGTGAGGGCGCAGAATCGCTTTTTCGCTGTCCCGTCCGCGTGTACCACGTGGCTCGTGGCTAGCAAAGCACTCCTCACGTCCTGTCAAGTGTTGTCCTGCCCTCAAAGCACTTTTCGGTCGTGCATACGTCAGCACAAGACCATCCGAATGGCGCAAACGTCATGGTTATCAAGTATAATATACCTGAGCTTCGTCTTGGACAGTCGCTGGAGCTTTGAAGAACGCTTCAAGGTCTTAACCGCTAAAAGGTAAACCGCTGGACCTTGGTCCAGGAAATCGGAGTTGGACGCAAGTTCCAGGAGTGCGTAGGTATAAGCTTAAAGTGCTTTTTATAGGACATTAACCATTCAGAGCAAGGCTAAGTATCTCATGTATCATACTGCCTGGACTGGTTTAGAGCCATCAAAACGAATGAGTGTTCTCCGGCTCATAGGTCATTTGTCCAAAGACGCAAATAATTGCAAATATTTGTAATGACGATGTTGACTCCGAACATAGCGAGCCTGTTGGTCATCACGGAAGCTATAATCTATTGTCTGCGTAGCAGACAACGTTGATAATAGCAGGAGGTTGTATAGAACACTTGACGATGTACAGAACGAGGTTTCGCAAGCGTTGTCCTTGCACTGTACCCCGTGAAACCGCGCTGTACCGTTATTGCCCACTTACACGAAATATCTGGCGTGCAAATCGTACTTAACATACCACAGCCTCCCGGCACGCGGGGTTTAGTACCCATCTTATGACGGGCGCCATGTCTAAAGTCAAAAATATCACCATTTAGCTTTTAGAAGAAAACACAATTTATCATCACTTTTGTAATTAAAAATTGAATTTTGTAAGTCGATATTAGTAAATATTTATTTCAACCTTATAGAAACCCGGCAACAATTCGATTTCTACATTTCATTTTTATTGTAACACAAGTATACAACACACAGTCTTCATTTAATTACGAGTGGTAAAATAAATTCACCACTTTTCTGAGACTTCAGGATATTTTTCCTGCTTAGCCGCCATTACGAAATTTTCTTCGCGTACCCCTTAGAATCTTCTGTCGTACCCCTAGGGGTACGCGTACCCCAGTTTGAGTAACGTTGGGCTAGAATAAAGCAGACCCTGGTTAAATCCGGGAAAAATGCTAGGAAGAAGAAGAACGAACGAACTTCATCATAAAACATGTTTTCATTAACATTATTTTTTATAATCCATTGTCACCAATTTATTATTAATTTAAAATTATATGATATGTTTTTGATGGATGTAATAAAAACATTATATCCTATTAAACCAGGGTAAACAGTATCAGTAAGCCCTAATATTTACTTAGATATACATGTATGCACTGCATTATGTTACGTACACATCGATGTAGGTCGACAAATCTCATATCCTCTAATGAGACACGATAAATTATGTAATCAATACGCTCCAGCCAATTAGGTGTGCAATAATCAAGAAGATTCGCAAAGGGTTCCGGAGCTCAATCAAACTTTAGCAATCATCACGCCTATCTAATCCCCGGGGTAACTATGTTACTTTGTGTTCGCGGAACACCTCAGCCGCCTCGTATACATCCAAAGATAACAAACCCAATAGACCTTCTGTTTCCTATCAACACATTGCTATTATTTTGACGTACCGAAATCCATTAATTTAACATTTAATGCAATTGTAACAGAAAGCGAATTTAGAAAATACACAACTATCAAAATTAACAAATAAATTTTGCATTTGAGACATTACGTAAGGTCAGCAAGAAAGAAATTAGAAAACACTGCTTTCGAATAATGTAGTGACTACAATCAACAGCGATATAAATATATTTTCGATATGACAATCGATTTTATATAATATGCGTACGTCATGGAAGCAGGCGAATATCATATTCGCTATAGTAGACATTTTTAATTTCCGGCGGCCCCGATGCTTCCGTTACGAAAAAGTGTTAATTGAATGTGAGCGCGTTGCGGAGATAGAACTGATCTAAACTGATGTTGACTTTCGAGCAACAACCGTGCAAGTTAAATAAAACTACTGAAATATAAGGTATGGACTAACTTTACCAGCATCCTCAATTTACTCAACTTCAGCAAATTCTGCATGACGCAGCAAAAAACTTTTCGCCAAATATATTTTATGCATTATTTAGAATCGATTTAAAATAACATATTTTTTTATTTCGAGAGTTTACATTTTTGGACTGTTATTCAGATTCAGAAATTCTTTAAAAAGTTTTAATCAATCTTAGTCACGCATTGAGATGTATCCCAAAATAGTAAGCGAATACGTAATTCGTATCCGACCGGCTGACTGTAACCGATGTGGAACAACATCGGGAAATCGACGAAAACAAGGAAATCTTAATTGAATTATTCATGGGTTTGGTAGATGAATTCATTCAATGATTAAATCTAGTTTCAGGGCATAAAATATTGCGATACTGTAACTACACCTACATAATTATTAAGAAATCATTATGTTTGAAGTTGTTTAGGATCTTTTACTCAGAACGAGTTTAGAAGTAAATATTTTGGTTTTAATTATCTTAATTGAATATAATACGAGGGAAAATTTTGTTTGTTGATTGACTGCTTAAGAATAAGAAAAGTTTGTTTAAAGTTACGAGCAAGTTATTTAATTAATTAGTTATAACTTGAAACCTAATCTTAACATTTATTTTCTACCAAAAATGAAAATACTTAAATATTATTATTAAACTCACATCGACTAGCTTAAAAATAATGTTTTTAAAACAAATGTTAAAATCTGTTAGACACAAGTTAAATATTTAGATTAGTCCAGAAAAATTTGAATTGCTTAAATTCGAAATGTGTTCGAGGCTTAAGGAGACGGTTTAATTTAACTGAAGACAAAAGTTTAAGTATTCATTAAAAAAACGTGATTTTTTGAATCTATTGCATTTTATCATAAATCAACTGTAGGCTAATTAACTTTACAATTAAATACTAATTATTATTTATTAATTAAATGTAGCGAGCTATGTTTTGCTTTTCAATACATAAATGTCCAATATTTTCAACAAATTGAAAAACAAATGCAATAAATTAAAATTCACAACTAGTTAATTGCCAAATTACATCGTTTTGTTATTAATTATTCATATTATATTGTAATATTATCTCTGCTTTACAAATAACACTCACTAGTCATTTGTATAAAATGACAATTCATTTCGCACTCCGCTAGCTCCTTTTAGTATTACAATATGAGAGCTGAAAAGTATACCATGAATATCGCGGCTAAAAATAACTTTCTGTGTACAGATGGTTTATGTGCATCAGTATAAAATTTCTACATAATGGAAGCTGTCCAAGGCGAGACGGTGAAAAGACGTCACGGGAGAACACTCGGGACGGGAAGAAAATAGTTCCCGGAAAAATTAGCATTAGATATGAGATGGTGCTAATGTTGCTCTCAACCTTATTGCTTCACACTACACTTATCATAGAGTAGACATCATTTATTTTAACAATGCAAATATTATATGAACATAACAGATATATACAAAAATAGAAAATAGTATGCCTATTTAATATTACTTAAATATATATTGCCTTAATATCTAAATGTATACAGTGTACATATACGTTTATACATATAACAAAATCCGAAATATTTTCGCCAATTGGTACAGAAGTAAAGTGGGAGCCACCAGATTTATAGGGCGCCGAGTGCGTGCTTTAATAAAAAATACAAAGGTAATTCACGACAACTTATTGCCAGCCCTGTAATATATTTGACTCTTATGTTCTCATATGAAACTGAAACTATTTTAAGTGAACATTAAGATGTTGAGAGATGATATATTTTTACTTTAGCTGCTTGTTTTAATATTTTTAGTGTCTTGAAGACATGGTACGAATTGAAATGGTGACTTATATTTGTTTTATTCGTATAAATAAATTTGTATTTTTCACAATAGATGATACTATGATACCTTTAGGCATGAATTATTTAAATTATAATTTATAATTTTAACCACTTTAATACCTAATATCATGTAAAACTTAATTAAGTAATTTAGTCTGATCAAGATGCACTTGCACAAAGTTCTTTGGGGTATAAAAACAATGGCAATCAATTTACGTAAATCTCTAGTAAATCCGTGAGCAAAACTTACAACAGTAATTCTCGCCTTGGAATTAATCTCGAAACTTCTAAGAAACAATCCAGCATTAGTCGTCGTGTAAATTGGACGCTTGTATAGAAATCCGTGTTCGTGTTTCGGCATGGGAGGCAGCGGGTCGAGAGGCTTGGACAGTGTCTGTAACTCAAAACTGTCAGGATCACGCGGGTCGCCTGTTGTATAACATCCGTACCCGTTCCCTGTACTTGAACATCTGCTTTTTCACACAATATTAATAGATCTCCGCTGCTTTTTATGCGGGTTTCATATTGTAATATGCTCGTTTTACGAATAATCGTTATAAACGTGTTGTATGTGACACGTTTCGACGTAAAATAATCGTATATGTATAGGTACCTAATTAAAAGCTTCGTTTCATAATGAAACTAATTCATGATGAAACAATTTTTAAATAATAATTTAATGTTGTTTTTATAGCACTTTGATAATTCTAGCTATAAAGTTATTAATAATTTGATAAAGTAAATTCTGTGACACCTTTCCGTCTTTATCTTGATTAAGTTTCAAGATCTGGCATGAGGATTTCTATTAGAACAAAGCGCATAAAGACAAGCAGTTAAAAGTAGAACGACAACGTCTTAAGTTTTGGCCGGATTCGGAGTTGGCAGAGGTCGACCGGCTTCAGATAATGTCACCATAACAGATTATATCTTGGCACCAAGTCAGATCTCCCGCAGATATTCGAGGAATCACAGACGCATTTTATGCGATTCCATTGTGAGTGTAATGACACTAAAATATTCCGAGATTGTCGCAGATTCGAGATGGTCCTATTGTTACGCCTCTCGAATCAACACAAGAACTATTTTTAAGCCAAAACTGTTAAAACGAAATTTCAAAATATCTCTCCGTTCACGTAGCAGAATAGGGTAAATAAAAGTGCACACAAGTAAAACTCAGATAAATGTCTGAGATTTCGAACTATGCTTACTCATAAAAGACTTTTACATGTAAATCTATTAAAAACATGTATAATATGATTATATCCTTCAAGATTTTGAAGGCACAATTTGTGACTATACCTATTCAAAATTTCTAAGACACCGTTAGCATATAATCTTGCGGTTAAATACTGTTAAGCAATTTAAAAAGATTATGCCAGGTATCAACTTATCACAAATTTGCTTCCATAGCATTTGTCCAAAAAGTATAAATTCAGTTTAAGCGACAGCTTTTTTATAAATGAAGGTACATGAGAGCAAAGGGAGCCGTGCAATGGGTACACTTGAACCTGTGAGGTAAATTGTATTGTGATAGGACAGGATCAAAGTCGTGTGCTGGCACTGGTACAGAACATTACGCAAGAGCTGCATTACGTAAGTAATATAAGATGTAATGGCCATTAGTCACGTCATGTTGATGCTGTTATCCGCATGAACTAGATCATACTATGTAGATCTGCGTATGGAATAGTTATATCAATGTATACATGCTCGTATGTTGTCGTTAGCGAGACGCACTCAATTCAAAGGAATTGCAGTATTGTTGCAGCTGTGCAAATTAAGCGATAGATCTTGTCTGTGACCAGTCGCGTTTATTATTGTTTTTGCGATATTCACATTCCAGTTGGTTGATTTACTGACAAACAAATGGCTATTTAAAACTCATACACACGAAGATTATTAATCAGTGCTTGTAGGGCGTACAAAGTAATAGGTATTAAAAGGAAAATAAATGTAATAATTGGCCAATTGTGTATCCAGCCACGCGCATGAAGGGTTCCATAGTTTCCATCATAATAATATGCGAACATCAATTAATGTCATTAATTTAATACATAAAATTAACTTATTTCTTTACAACTAACATGTTTATCTCATTAATATTTATTGAAATTTGAGTAAGGTACGACAAATCGACATGCATCAAAAAATTCAATAAAATCCAATTAAACTACGAGATTACACTAAACAACAGTTGCACGGTGAATCGACAACGTTTGCACGATTCAGACAGCCGCGGTTGCTTAGCGCATATGACATCTCTATGAAGTTTTATATTATATTTTTATTGAAACTTATTTATAACTTATTTATTAATTAAATAAAATTTCCTTTTAAATTCATTATATGTACTATTATCATGATTTTTTTCATATTTTTAGAAGCAGCACTTTAGTGGGTAGATGGGGGGACACTTGACTCTAAGAAAAACTAACACTTAATAGTTCGTCGTTCGGGAAAATGGTTTTCCCACACTTATAATATTTTTAAATGACCTATCCAACGATACCCCTCAACATGGGATAAATGAGAAAAAAAATTTTTGGTCTTTCATTGCACCCTGGAAAAAAAAATTTTTTCAAGATTTTATTGTACGACTTTTTCGGCGTAATTCATATGTATACTCATACCGAATTACAGCTTTCTGGTATTAAGGGCCTCGGAGCAAAGCGGCGGACAGACAGACAGACAGACAGACGGACATGGTGAAACTATAAGGGTTCCGTTTTTTACTACGGAACCCTAAAAACGTGTGACATAGTGATGAAATATTTAAGAGCATTAATTAGAGAAAATTCCATTTTCATTATACCTATTTCTTTAGCAATAACAATGTGGCACGCTTTTATTTTAAAATCCTTATTATTAATTTTGTCATTATTTTAATTAACAAGTAGGTTTATTTTTAAAAAGTAATTTTAAACCACTACCGGCAAGATCGTCAATCCAGCAAAATATCAAGAATTACCTTTAATCACACCCTGGCCACCATCAAGCACCAAAATTCTTATCAAGACGGATAAAACAAACCCAAACTCGATTAATGTCGCTTAATTACTGAGTTCCTGTGGTCACCTCCCAGGTCCATCATCGGACCCTGGTTACAGTCAACTCGTCAAGACGGATTGTATGAGCACTAACAAGGGTTTGTATCATTTAATTATAGAGTTCTTACGGCTATTTTAGAACTCTATCATCAGGTTAGCTCTATGCTTTAATAATATTGCATTATCATCTTAATTATACATACATGCAAAATTATTTAATTCTTTCATTCATCCATTTAGGAACCGGGATATTAACGAAATGAGACAAGTATGACTAAATAAAACCTTGTAAAAAGAATAATGTGACGGTAGTTTATAAGTTTCTGTTTCAATTTACTATAGTATCATAAAAGTAATTTGAATTTAAGGCTTAGATAAGTATGTATGTATATAATATGTATAAATAAGAGCTTATAAGATGATTTACTAGTACACGATGTGTATCTAATTGAACCAAATTAACCGAAACCAAACGGGCGAAGCAAAGAGCAAAAGCATGTAGTTTATATTTAATTAAATACTAAAATGAGATAATAAAGCAGCAGTCCGACTATGATTCACAGTAATTAAATAAGTTAATGAATAAAGATTTTTTTAGCTTAATTATTGCCGATTTCTTTTAATTTTCCGTCGCTCGGTGAAAGCAGTTAATCCTAATTAAAATTAAGTGTTTGTCGTCTATAAATCCGTGAATAAAGTCAATTTTGGTTGACTCTGACGAAAATTGCTATTTAACGACTTATAAGTATTAAAGCTTAACGCTAAAGTTTTGATTGAATAGGTATTGTGATGTAGAAATATTAATAGGATAGGTATTTCTAGAACGTTTTAGCCTATTTTTTTAAATAAAGTCTTCCATTTGGCTTTAGGCTTTCATTAGATACTTGTATTGTCATTGATTTACCTTATTACTTACTTACATTTTTTTTTAATTATTTCTTATTATTTTTGTGTAACGCAATATTTTGGCGCTTATATATTATTAACCGGTAATAATAATATTTTATTACTAAATTGGTATTCAAGGTCGGTTCCCTTAGAGAAAATTTTTCACCTCTGAAGAGTGGAAAATTGAGAACGAAATAATAGCACAGATTAACAGGAAGTACTTGAAATTGGTAGTATAATAGGCAGAAAAAATAAAAATATATTTTTTTACTTTAAGCTGCGATTTATTTATTTAGATTAAACATCCTCGTTTCAGTAATTACGTAGATCACCAAAGGTAAAAACTTTCAAAGACCAACCTTTATAAATTGAAAATGTAGTAAAGTGGGTCAATTCCTTAAGTTAACACGTCGAACATTACATCATCTCTGAAGTTGTACTAAAGTATAATCCTGTTAACTGAAGATGGCTGCAGGTGTGGCTCGCAGCAGACCACGTATAATTGCCGCAATAAATCTGCAGCGACGACTTACACCGCCGCCCGCGTCCCGACCCGCGACAATTAAATCACGCTGAGTTATGGAATCTAACTAATTACATTATACACAGAAATGTTTGGAACTATTCCACCTCTTTTGCTTACTTGTATGTCTTTATTATAGAGTAATTGTTAAAATATCTTTAAAATTATTTACAATTATTGCTTTATTTATTAAAAATATTTTCTTTATTTTCAACTACCTAGCTTATGCCCGCGACTTAAATAAAGATTTCATGGGTCTTTATTTTCCTGATCCCTGACCCCTGATCCCATTTCTAAAGTTAAAGTAACATATGTATTACTCTACGTACTTATACAATTAACTATCTGCCAGTGAAAATGAATTGTGGACCTTCTCACCGTGTCTCGGAGAGCACATAAAACTGTCACTCGAGAAATATATATAGTCTTATTAAACAAAACATTTCTAATGATCTAAGCAAATGGTTCTTGGCTTGCTCTGGAGATTGATAAGCGCATGTACTTATATGTATTCAATATTATGTACACAAAATGATCTTATTTATTTGATTATTTATTTGTATTGCACCGATTATAATGAACAATTGCGTACACTTGTACAATTGTCAGGGGTACAAAATACCTGCTACTTTTCTTCTAAAAAAGGGTTAAACTCAAGGATAATACAAATAGATATGCATGATTCTATAAGTAAGATAAGACCAGTGAGTTCAGCTAGTTAATTATAAATATAAAAACACTAAATTCAAATACATGCATGGAGTCACGGTATAAAACCGTGCGTGCGTAATAAACTCACTTTATTTTCGGGTGCTGCTGTCATTAAGTCCACGGTGTCGTAACCCCTTGATGGTGGTCGTAACTTGTTTATAGTACCATATATAGCTTAAATGTAGAAAGTCTTAGGTTTACATAAATTACGTTATATCACAATAAAATCGCAACACTGGCACTATATATTTGTTTCTGAATTTAGGAAAAAAAGCGCACCAAAACCTGAAAATAAATGCGCATTTCTTTCAACTTAATTCATGAAACCCTCAAGTTGCCTTTCTTCTCCTACGGAGGTGAAAAAACAACGCTTTATTGGCTGTTCTTGCCGTCTACCTTCGTCAGTGTCAATTAACATAAGAAGATCATGAAAGGCAAGCGATAAAATGCCACTAAGGACTAACATTTTTAATTAAATATAATTCGTTACAGATTTTTTCTCGTGAATTTCCTAACGATGCCTAAAAATAATTGCTACGAAGTTTCGAGTCATAAGATTCGTAAAAATTTACTTCACCTTTTTGGATATTTATTTTGTAGATCGACCTAATTCCAACATTTAAAGTATCTCCTATTCTCCATAATATCAGTAGGAATAGAAATATAGGCAACCGTGTCAGTTCCCAAAACAATATCCAAAATAATAAGGTTTTATGGCGCCGCTATCGCGTCGAAAAAGGGATATCCCACAGGATAGACGATAATTGTACCTTCATTTATTATCTGTATACCGTTTTAATGACCGAGGTAAGCGTGATAAAAGTAATAAAACCTGCAATAGTAACGTTTTACGATTTCAAAGTTTCGTTCTACGAGTAATAGTTATAAAATAGGATTTTCCGACCTATAATGGATAAGAAGTTAACTCGCGAGTTAAGAACTTTAACCTGTTGCCGAAGTTCCTTGCCGGCATTCGGTCTATACACCTATAATTGCACTACATGCTGTAAATGGAGTGGAAGTTATGACTAACTACTTCTAGTGTTATCTTAGCTTCTACACTGTTTAACTTTTGGAAGTTTTTAAGTCGTAACAACGTCTGAAGGAAGTACTGCAATCGTGATATATTTGTTCTAAGATATCAACAGAAATACTTTGATCAACAAGTACTGTATTCTCTACCGAAGCTATAAAATATTGAAAGTATTCATCTACAAGCTTTTTTTATGGTATAGGGCGGCAAGCTTCATGTATACAAGTCATGCAATTCTTTTTTTAATGTGAATTTCAAAAGAGTCCCATTCAACGTATTCAATAGACATTTAATACAATAGAGCTCAATATTTAACCTGTTAACGTGCCTAACGAAAATCATTGTATTTATAGTTCAATTATATATGTAACAATGGTGTTAATAACGTTAAAGAAGTGATGGCTTTGGCCGTTTTATTTTTATTGTGCCTATCTATTAAGGATTAGTAGCCATGTGGTTGTTAATCGCTTTGGAGGGTCAACGTCAAACTTGAAACGGATGGCAGTTTATGTTGATTACAGTACCTAAGGAAGGAAGTACATAGGTAGTTATTAAAATAAATTAATAAATACAAACTTTACATTGAAGCATTTTCACCTACCTAATAAAAATATATTTTATCCTAACTTCTACAGTAGTTATGGATCCGTATGTAGTATAGTACGGCACTCAAAGATTCGCGAAGAGCGCGTCCGGTTTCCGGCGTCCCCGACGATTCAATTTAGTCGGCCCGCGACAAACTCCATTGATTGTTTCGATATTCCGGTCACAAATAGAACAAACTCTCGCGATTTCTAAGTAAAATAAACCTAAACTAGGTAGAATGAATAAACTAACATTTTATTATTTAATTCTTTCATTTTTAAAATATAAGCAATAATTATTAACGTTTATTATCATTAATAGCATCACAGTAAACATTTGTATTTAAGGTCACCTTACTATCCGAATTTTCAACAGTATTTATAAATAGTAAAGTTTTAAGATGCGTTGTTGTTTTGTGGTTTAAGATTTTTTTTTCTCATAAAGAACATCACTTAAATGAGATATATTACATAGTAATTTAACCGACAATCTAGTACAGTAGTAACGACTTATAAGTACAATTCAAGAGTTAATATTTTTTCTTAAAAATCGTAAAGGTTTTCATTGAAAATTTCGTTAGGTAAGCTATTGTATAGTTTTGTTAATTTATCTTTACAACTCCAGAATATTTCTTTTAATTGCATGTTATGTGCATTATTTTATAGAATAAGAAATACAAAATAATATAATATCTACTAGGCTTTGTAACTTCTTAGTATATTGTCCCCCTGCATATGTCCGCTTTCCGCCGGCGTCGGAGAGGCACAATGGTAACCTCTGTGATTTAGTTTTATTGTCATGCACCCCCTATTCACGAGGCTTTTGCAAATAATATCATAACTGTTTGTCTGTGTATGTAAGCTTACATCCAAATCGTATATGCATTTGATAGTTGTTATTTTTGTCTTAAATCCATATCATAATTTTGAGCTATACCATTTTCACACGATGCACACACAGACATAGATAGTTACTATAAATAATGACAGTATTCCATTTTGGTTTGAGGTAAATTTTCTTAAGACTGAGTTTTATTACTTAGTACTTGCGCTAAGCAATTAAGGAAAATAAATACATACACATCTCCTTTAATTATTTTTACGAGTGAGATTGCGGGCAATCGTTTTTCGTAAAAACTTATAATGTCTTGGTTGGAATTTTGAAGTAGACTGTATAAATAAGGCTTTTGATGAAGGTACTACTCAGTGGAAGAAAATTATCTGAAAGAACAATAAAATTAAATCAATTTTTTAAACGGTTTTATTTAGCTCACCCCGTTTGTTTTATTTATTATTTATTCTTGGGTCAAATTTAGTAATTCGAA
>DVXP01002560.1:0-12532 GCA_018235645.1 Junonia grisea | reverse complement strand
ATTGTAGCGGACAGTAAAGGGCGTAGTTAACTATATTTTGTTTGTAATCGAGTACGATTCAAAGTAATCAGATTACAAGTAATCAGATTACAAGTAATCAGATTACAAGTAATCAGATTACAAGTAATCAGATTACATGTAATCAGATTACATGTAGTTAAAAGTAATCAAACTACATGTAATCATGATTACATGTAGTTTGATTACTTTCTACGATTACTTTAAGTAATCTGTAATCGAGATTACTGATTACTTAAAGTAATCGTAGTTTGTAATCAGTAATCAGATTACATTTTGCCCAACACTGTGTGTATATAATATATAATAACTTTTCACATTGATTGAAGGACATCAATGATAAATAAAACTAATCTGAAGATACAAAATTAATAACTAGTAACATAGTTTATAATTGTACATAACAAAAAAATATTGTTAATGTAATTTATCAAGATTCTTTAAAAGGAATTGTGTTATTTATCAATTGTATGATTATCAGCAGCGGCGGATATCCCCATAGGTCCGGGCCTAGAATTATAACTTATAGCAGCACCAAGCTTAAATCCTCTACAGAAGATATGAAATGAACATCCGTGGTACCCCGAATTTAGAAATTCTATGAAAATTGATAACCATTGTTTATCCATTCTTCTTCCTAGCATTTTTCACGGACTTAACCTGGGTCTGCTTTATTCTAGCCTGAGTTTTGACAGGTTACTGATTTTTACGCAGAGCGCTTGCCGTCTGACCTCCGCAATCCAGAAGGCAAGCCTGTAACCATTTAGACTAGAATTTTACCTACTATGAGTAACGATCGTTACCAGGTGTTATTGATAACAACCGGAACCGACGGCTTTACGTGCCGGCATTGTTTATCCATTATTTATTATATTTCTTAATCAGGTTATGTATAAGAACGCTATGTATGTCAACTACAGTATTAATCGTGCATTACACGTCTCACCATATCTACAGAGATTAGAGGCACTCATAAGACACATTTTATTGACATTGTTCCAACTATAAATAAAATCTAAATTGCAAATGAACAGTGAACGTGATTTTCCATTAATGGTCCTATTTTAGATCACGTCACATAAAATACGAACGCAGTGATTGTAAACAAGAATATATGTGCGTTTGGAATATCTGATCAACCGGGACACATAGAAAAATTGTTTTAACTACAAATTTTTTCTATATACATGATCCACTGACCTATAACACGATTTACGGAAATCTTGTAATAAAATGTTGTTAAGAAGATGCTGTACGTAATATAGAATTCTTATTTATAATTATTTTTAATATGACACTGCCATAAACGTTAATAATTAAATTAAGTTTATTCGTACTAAAAATACATAAATTATTGTATACTGTTACTCTTTACGGATAAACGTTTTGGTTAACAACAGTATGGAATTTGGGAAAGAATTAAAATGGCGCGTGTCTTCAGGTCTATTTAAAGAAACACATTTAGAGGTTGTAAAAATTCAAACATTCAAACTGGGAGAGTTTCAGCGACATTATACGAATTAATGTTATAAACAAACAGTCGGTATTGGCTTCACTCCAAGTAGGTTGGGGCGCCGGCGCTACTTTGCTGCGGCGCACCAGCCATTTACAATGCAACTACAGATTCATCTCTCATGGCCGATCAATGACTAATCTTAAACGTATCGAGATTAACCGGAAAACTGTTTTACATAATAATACTTAAGTAAGAATTTAATTATATTTATGCTAGCTTTTGCTCATAAACCTGCGTGGATTATCACTTTGGTTAGGAAAATGCTGTTTCCTCCTAAACAATTCATTTTCCCGGAATAAAAAATCCTATTATTTAATCTGGGCTTCTAATTTTACATATGCAACTTCATGGCAGTCGATTCAGTAGCTACGACTCAAAAGCGAAAAAAAAAACAATAAAACCAATAAACAATAATACTCTCCAATTTCTAATTTAAATAAGATACGAGCTCAATCATATTTATACTATATGAATTCTTATAATGACAAGGAAGTATAATTTATTAGAATGTGTATCAATTTTTAAATAAACTATAAAACGAATGTTATTGAACTTGTTAAGCACTATGCAAATGCCAACCCACGAGAAACGCGTGGGCCACGCACAAAGGCCAAGTTTATTCACGGTTTCAATTAAATCGTAGCTTAGCTCATAACTCGCACAGTAATAGAGGTCCTATATTATCTGCATGAAATTTGACTCACAAACCGCAGTCTCCCCAGTGGATCGACATAACTCGACCCAAGTTGAAAGCTTCAATTACGCGAAGTGAGTTGTTCACGCAGGTGACTCCTTAATTACGGGGTTGAAATTGAGCTGCCCATTCGGCTGTCACGTTTGCAAACGGATTATCATGTGCTGTTTGCGTAATCCGAACCACTCATACCCTTATACCTCATCATCGTATTGTATAATTGAGCTAGATACTACACTGAGATACGGGGTTAGGTGAGGTTCGATATGTTTTCGTATCATTTTTTGTAGAGGTTTTTACGTTAGATGGAAATTTTAAAAATAAAACTTATTCGTATTTTATGTCCGACTCATTGTCAGTCAAACATCTTAAAACCAAATCATTTCAAAATCAATAAAAAACTTTTAAATTCAATATATTTATTACTTTATGCCGATAACTTTTAGTGCTTTCATTGACACACCCTTCATTTTAATTGCTTTATTTTTAAAACAAATTGGGTAACCAAAAATAACGCAATAAAAGCATATCAATTAGCGTCACGTATTTCTGTTTATAGCCAAATTTATTTACAAAATGAAATCCGCTTTTTTGAAATTACTGTTTGTACTTGACACTTGTTTGAAATCCGCCATGACGTTCATTTAAAATTGACCGATTTCAGAGACGTTTTAATTAAGCCCGGAATCGACATATTGGACGGTCCGGAATAAACAAGGATTTTTGAATATTCTCTCTCCCTACCTTTGTTTTTTTTTTTTAACAAACAGTGTCCTCTTCAATATCAGAATAACCGATCGCCAATTTAGATCATTCAATACATTCTATAACATTAAAAAAATATACATTATACATGAAAATACAATTCAATTGTTACAATAAAAGTTGTAATAAGGAAAACTAGACGATGTTATCAATGCCATAATATTAGTTGTCTTTCTTAATCTAAATCCACATACTCGTACGAATAAACTAACTATAATATCTAAAAATAAATACATATTAAACAACTGAAAAGTAAGATAACTACCGTTATTATAAGGTCGAAGAAATGGAGTACGAGGTTTGATTAATAAATATGAGGTACGAGGTAATATCCTAAAACCGGGCAGTTTTGTAAGACAAATGACCGTCTGATCCCGCTGTCTCTATAAGAATCATGTACAATTGTATACTGACTAAATAAACTACGTTCGTGAGCTCACCGTTGCCCAAAGGAATGACAAATCTTGCTCAGCCCGGGAGTTCTGACTTGCTCTTAAATAAATATTTTTATAAGATAGTCTTCGTTACTTCCATTATTTGCTCCAGTTCTATTAGCTAGGATCCATTTTATAACAGTTTCTTTTCTTTGTATTACAGTCTCAGTATATTTTCACAATTTTACAGTTTATATAATACGAACTGTTACTTATGATGTTTAATCCTACTATTTACTGTCGTAATTTTATTAACCGACTCCAAAAAAAGGGGAAGATTCTCAATTCGTCGAAGACTTCACACAAAATTAACGAAAAAATCAACTACAGTATTACGCTCTTAGAGCAAAAAGGATTTTTTTTTTAAATCACAAATAAAAGTTTTGAGATAAGGAATAATCAAAAAAGGTACAAGTTAGGAATATAATTGTTGGTTTCCTCATTTAATTCCAGCATCCGTACGGTTAAGATCCCGCACGTCGGCAGAGTGGGTCGGCCTTTAGACGATGCAGCCTGAATTACAATATAGTAAATCAGTTCTTGATTGTGAGTGGATGAATACTTTATTATGTTTGTCCTATTCAAATCCATCTAAAAGCCATCCAGATTAATGAAAATGTATACTTCATTTGTAATAAATTACGAGAAATGTCAATTGAAAGATAGTTCTATTGTAAGAGTTAAGTAATCTTTACTTCTAATGGATTGACTTGAAAGATCTTGGAATAACAAAGTTTGAGCTTAAGAATCAGCTCCTAAGGGAAAAAAGGAAGAATAATCCGTGTGTAAACTCACCAAATCCCGTGTCGGATCGGAAGGGTCTTTAGCATTGCTGTGTCAAACGTTATGTTTACTCAATGTTACTACATATTTAAGTAGTAGGCTATATCAAATATGCCGTTTGGAATTGTGTTGGAATTTCATATCAATAAATTCGAGGGGTATGGAAGCGGAAAAGTTTTGGTATTTCTGAAAGTAGAAACGAGATTTAGCTGATTTTACTATAGATAACAAAAGACAATGTCTTACGCAGCTTACATAGCAACCAAACAAAGAAAAAAAGACGGAAAGATCCACATCACAAATAAGCATTCGAATGAGGAAACAAACAAATTTGAAAATCCTAAGGGCTGTTTCGATCTTAACGAAACAGCTTTTAGGTTGAGTGAGAACATAAAATAAACCGACAGAGGCGTGCAAGGCGGAAATCGTAGCCGTCGACGAGCCATCATGACGTAGTCGAATAGACCTGTAACTCGGGGCCCTATATCCGTCGTGAAATGGAACGTGATTCCATTCCTGCTATAATACGATTCAGTCTCGCCAAGATATGTGTGTTACCCAATTTCTCTCCTTCGAATAAATGATGGCATGACCCTATGCGTTTGGTATTTTGACGATCTACATATTATGTATTTTTCAATATGTACAATCTTGTTATTAGATACGTCCATCGTTTTTTACAAATTATTTTATATATTTTATTTGAAATATTCGGAGATCTTTTTATACGATTTTAAAACTATTATGTTCTTGTATTATATTCTACTTATCGTATTTTTTTGAAATAGAATATAGATGTTCACGAGCCATCTTAGTCGAAAAGACCTGTAAACGCAGGCCCTATATCCGTCGTGAAATGGAACATGATTCCATTCCTGCTATAATACGATCTCGCCAAAATATGTGTGTTACCCAATTTCTCTCCTTCGAATAAATGGTGGCATGACCGTTTGCTATTTTGAAGATCTACATATTATGTTTTTCAATATGTTTCCATATGTCGCCTATGGAACTTTTGTTATTAGACACGTCCATCGTTCATACAAACTGTTTGTTCTAAAAAAAATATTTTAAACGTTCGGTGATATGTTTTAAATGTTTACGAATTTAAAACTATTGTTTTCTTAGCGTTATTTTACTAAATGGAATATAATATTATCCTTCCTAAGTGACCACAACTACAACTAGGTACTATTAACAAATTTTAAAAAATCTAAATCTGCATCACAATTTTCACCCTGCAAAATCATTTCTTTTATAAATTTCATACTTTCCTCGTTCTATAATCTAGGTATTTGAAATTTCAAATTTTCGACCTAAGGCGTGATTTAACGATGAAAAGCCGTTTTTCACGATTATCTAGTTAACGGTAAATGATGCTTCGATTTAGGTCATTGTAAAATTTAGGAGTATGCATTTTTTAAACTTTTCTCCGTAATTTTTTATAGCATACAAATTTGCGCTTACACTGACCTATTTTTTACACCTATCTACAAGGCAGAGGCAGTGGTAGGTGTAGTCACAAAGTGGATACATTTTTAAAATGTTGTACTAGTAAATAAAATAGTTTTTTCTTTATTGTATTTTAATGGCCCGTTGAAAATGTTGTCAGTAATTTTCTTAGTTCACTTTGTTATTAAATTTTTTAATTTTAAAATTTTGCAGTTTCATGTTAAGTTTTCGTTTAACAAAGGTACTAGTATTAAACGCTGGTTTTAATTATATCATCAGCATAAGTACAAAAAATACATTGTTCGTTGCTGCAACTGATTCACTGCTGGAATTTGAATTATAATAAAATCCACGTAACATAAAATATGGCTAAAAGCCGTCGAGACGCAAGCTGCCACGCAACAGCAGCGACACCCGAATTAAATTCCTTTTGTCTTCGCTATTGCACCAGTGTTCTTGTTGCCTATACAAATTTTATAGTAAATTTTTAAACTTTAATCTAAATGTTGGCTTATTATTAACATAGTACCTATACACCTATACAACGACTTTTAAAAGCAAAGTTTTGTTTAGTACCTATTTTTTTAGATTTTCGCGACTACTGCGCGATTAGAATAAAACTATTGTAAACGGATTATTGCTTAAGTATATCAATTTTATTTTTATCCCTTAGTTCTGATAAATGTATGTCGGTATTTCGCATTCAACAGCACTTTCATTGAAGCAAGTTTATTTATATCTCGCAGTTTACTAGGAACGAATTCATATAAACATACAAACTGGACAAAACAGCTCAGCTCACGTTTTTTGCCCGGTTTTAACAATATCATCGCATCAAGTCCTATCTAATTTCGCGTCAACCATGCATCGCATAAATGAAACGTGAAATTGAAGGGAGAGTTACGAGTGCAGTGAAGAAAGAGGACGGGGTGTATTGAGATAAAGAGGTTTGGACGGCAGCCAGTGTCTCAAGTGTCCGGGCACTGGCAAACATCGCGGCCGCACGTCTTAAAGTTGCACTGATTGCTTATTATGAAATAATCAAAACACATCTTAATCGCACATATTCGGTACATGTATTACATAATACCTATATTAATTAAAACCGTCTGTAATCTCAAAGTCTGGTTTTCCGTATGTATCACATATTTATTACGCTTAGTAATTACTGATATTGAATTTTAAGGGTGCATTCACACTAGACTATCTAACGTCATTCGCTTAAACTCTTTCAGTGTAAACAGGCATAGAGCGTTCTTTCGTTGTTCTGTCTGATACAAAAACATTCTTAGTATGTTCTTAGCTCGCTCGCTTGATGTTTTTTTTAAGTCTAATTACTACCTAGCGAATGGTGCCATAGCTTGTACCTATATGTTTCACATAAATATACATATTTCACGCATTATAATTACTTGAGAGTAGTTATAAATGTTAGAATACCCTGATGTACAAAAAGAGACGATAGAGTTCCAAAAATCATAAATTTTGTTAGAGTTACAATTTCATTCATTGTGTCATAGATTTCAAATAACTTAGAGTTAAAACTTTTAATTGGTTATGTAACAAAATGACTAAGTCCGAAAGCAGTTATTTGTACAGCTAGAGTAAATTGCGTAAATAAGTTAACTAGAGCACAGGCCACGTTACAATTGTCTCTATCGTCTGGACACAGAACTAGTTACTCTTCAAACACATTGAGGCCACGGTGACCCGCATGTCATTGGGTCAATGACATTAATGCATCCTAACTATATAAGAGTTCTCTATGTACCCACAATTGTTTAATCTTGTGTGAACTCGTTTTTTCGATCTTATATGTGAAGATTTGCAAAGATAGACAAAACGAAACTCAATTTTACTAAGCCATCTCTTAAGCGATGAAGTTTTTTCAAGGAACCCATAAATTACATTAAACAGCTCGATTCTCGATATAAACTTCATAACAAATTAAATTATTATTCCATTAAGCTACAAAGATTAAAGAAGAAAATCTATATAATAAAAGTCGAAACACTCCCGAGCATTTATGTTGCTTTCATTACGAAGTTCTGACGCGAAGAGATTAAGAATCTTTCCGCTCATCCGAGGATGCAAGGAATTCCATAATAGTGCTTAAAATAATTATCCAAGTCTAATGTTAAGTGTTTCAGATTAGATTAGAGTATTAAGAGATTAAGTATATTAAAAATTTAAAAAAGGGTATTATTTTTCTTCTATTTTTTTTAACGAGAACAATTCAAAAATATGCTCAGTTCAGGTCAATTTTAGACAAATCTGAGCTTTTTTCTAGTATATATTCGTAAAAACACATCGAAGACGCTGAAAACTCTGATAGCTTTAAGCTATGAGTTACAATATTGACATAATTCTAGGGCTTTTATTTATTTTACATTATAAATAGCTTGTGTTTTGCGAAAATAAATATAGGTATATAAAGTTAACGGACTCCGAATCACTGTTTCAGTCTTGGTTTTAAAAACATTTTCATTCAAATAATAATCACATCCAACCTTAAAACGCGTGTTTCTCAGAATGACAACAGTAGGCAACTCGAAAAGGGATTTAGCAATCTCTGTGGAATTTTACCACTTATCCTCAACATAATCATCCGGCGCTTATTCGTTTCTTTTCAAGATGGTATCTCAAAAATATTAAATTACTAGAATTGAAAATAAATTCCATTAGATGTTTCTTTTAATTGTGCTGAATGAATATTAATTTTATTAAAAATATGTGGCCAAATTATGTAACTATTTACCATTACTAAACTACTATAATACTAAATATTAATTCTAACATAATTAATAGTGAAAATCATTGTCTGTAGTTACAAAACAAGCACACGCTGTAATGTAAGATAACTCAGCATCTTTAAAGCGCTTCCTCCTCAGACAATCCAGGCTCCTTGAGAGCATCTCGAGTTGGCTCGTCTAACTGCAGTTACGCTCTTATAAGGCGATTATATTATACATTTTCCAACGAATCTAGAATCTACACTACGTTTCAATAGAATTTGTATGATTAAATAAACAGAAGAAAAGTAAAGTAAAAAATTTGTAATAGACCTTACTAATATTATAATATAAAAGTTTTCACTTTTACTAGTATTAGGTAAAAATTTATGAGTTTGAATATTTATATGACTTTGATTTTGACAACAACAGCTGAAAATTGTAACAGACATACCCTAGCCTATAATAGCATATACCCTGGCACTTAGGACTTACTTAGGACTGGGAATTAGGACATAGGCTACTTTTTATCCTGAAACATTCAAAGTCACCACAGGAATCACATGCAGTTTTTACAGGTGTGAACGAAGTCGCTAGTAGCAGCTTGTCAATTAATTATAAAATAGGTTTTTTGATGTTACATTAAGACTTTAAAGCGTTAAAGAAGTCAGTCAAAACAAAAGGTACTTTTTTACTTCATACGTAATACGTAAACGTAACACAGCCTGTACATATCCCACTGCTGGGCATAGGCCTCTTCTCCTACTAGGGAGAAGGTTTTTGGAGCTTAATCCACCACGCTGCTCCACTGCGGTTTGGTGGATATACATGTGCCAGAATTTTTTCCGGCACATGCAGGTTTCCTCACGATGTTTTCCTTCACCGCCGAGCTCGAGATGAATTTAAACACTAGCTCTTGAAAATCCAGCGGTGCTAGCCAGGGATTGAACCCGCGACCTTTTGTATAGATCCACGTGTTCGCACCACTAGGCCATCTCGGCTCCCGGCTATAATCTGGATCAGATAAAGAATACTTATATGGTAAAATTCATTTGAGCATAGATTTTGTAGATTGTCTGTTTTTACTATTTAACAGTTGTTCAATATCTTTTCATTGCTAGATGACATGCCGGGCTTCATAATCCCGGTGGAAGGTACCTTGGACCAGTTCGTGGTGGGCGTGAAGCGGCGAGTGGTGGTGGTGCGGTGGGACGGGCGCGGAGAAGCCCAGGAGGTGCGGCAAGTGGCTGAGCTGGACCAACACTCACCTGACAACAGGATCAACGACGCCAAGGCTGATCCGCGAGGGAGATTGTTTGTTGGTAAGATGTTGGTTGGATCAGTTTGTGGTGGGCATGAAGGAGTCAGTGGAACAGAGACACATTATGTATACACGTGCGAATAACATTAGGTACCTGAAAAATCAGGGCCGGTTGGGGTAATGTGTCCTATATAGAACTGATGTTTTCTTTATTTCTTATAGTAGATATTTAGAAATGTACACTATACATTAACTAGACCACGACACATACAACATATACTCGTATTTGTTTCAAGCAAATGGATTTCACGGTCATTAAAGTTGGTTGCGTTAACTTCCGCACTAGTCAAACGTCATTAGAACATATTATGCTAAATTAAAGCAATTATAATATTTCGAAGAATTCAAATTTAAATGATTTTGGAATGTTTTGTTTTACATATAAAAAACCTATATCAAAATCATAATTATATTACAGATTATATTATATTTTTTGTCACCATTAAAATTACATCTAAAGTTCAAAAAAATTCAAAAACGTCAGAATATCCAAGAAATCTAATGTTAAACCGCTAAATATTGTCTCCTAGACTTATTACAACAGTCCTATAATCTACAGTCATATAACAAAAACCCACTTTTCAGGCACAATGGGCTTCGAATACGAACCAGGCAAGTTCCACCTGAAGAAGGGCTCCCTCTACCGGATAGACGCAGATGGCTCCGTCCACCGCCTGGTGAAGGACGTGGACATCTCCAACGGCCTGTGCTGGGACGAGAAGGAGAAGGCCTTCTACTTCGCCGACTCCTTCGAATACGCGATACGTAGATACGATTATGACATCGAAACTGGGAATATTTGTAAGTAGTAACACTGTTCAAATAATAACATTGATGTGAAAAATACAGCTGGATAAGGGGTCGTTCAAGTATTACGTAACGCAATTTTTGAAGATTTTAGACACCCCTCCCCCACTTGTAACGCACCGTAACGTTGTTCTGTACCTCTCCCCCTAAACGTTACGTAACATTTTACCAAAATTTTTACGTGAAAATGGTCACTAAAATAATTTTCGAGACCATTTTCATCTAAAAATCACAATTATGTCGTTACGTTACGCGTTGTAGTTATACCCCCTCCCGGCCCCATAACGCACCATAACGTTTTACAGGACCTTCCCCTCCCCCAAACTGCGTTACGTAATACTTGAATGAACCCCAATACCTAGGCTAGACCCTGGAATAAAGCAGACCCTGGTTAATGTCCTGGAAAATGCTAGGAAGAATGTAAAAGTGGTCTTTAAGTATAATATAAAGCGTTTATTATTAGTCGTTATTGTTGTTTGGATGAACTCGGCATCTGCCGGTGCAGTTTAGAAAATTTATGTTGTGTTAGATAACGTATTCATTGAGGAAATTTATAGGCTTTATATCATCACGCCTTCGTCTCCTAGGAGCAAAACAATAATAATTTAAGTATACTTTATTATGTTTTTTAGCTCCGTAATTGTAACCGAAACTATCGGATAACCGAAATAAAAATCTATCCGTAACCGTAACCGAATCTTTTTATAAAAGTGTCGAATAATTTTGGATAAGACGGAGTTTATGAAACGTGTCTATATGATATAAATATACATAACATCCCTAGTAAAAAATTAACTCTGATGAAAATTATCAGCGTTACATACAAAGGTTTTTTTTACAAAAACCTGAATCATTTAAAAGCTGTGTAACTTTGCATTAGGGAAAGTTATGTTTATTTTGTTCCTCTTAGACCAATCTATTATTTTTTTCAAGTTCGACATCTACCCTTCAAAGATTCAAAGAACCTAAGAACCCAGACCTAAAGAAGTTTGATGCATTTAGTAAAAAGCTGTCATTTTTTATTGCAAACAGACACTTCAACTTTATTTTAGACTAGCTGACCCGGCAGACTTTGTTCTGCCTTTGGGACATGTTTGTATGGGAAATAGAAAAGAGATGTTTTAGGGTTTTCCCGGCAATTATTCGTATTTTCTCACCTTCTAAACTTTCCCTAGACCTCCACGAACATTTCAAGACCTAGATGAGATAAATCCGTTAAGCCGTTTTCGAGTTTTAGCGAGAGTAACGAACAGTATTTCATTTTTATATATATAGATATATGTAAAGATGTCACGTTATAATATATCAGGATAAGTTTTAGTAGTCGTCTTATTTATCCTCTTCTATAAATGAACTTGTTAATATAATATGAATGTCTACAATAATATCGTCATCTCTTTCCAACTTATACCGTCTACGTATCCCGCACCTCGTTCCCCACTTCAAGTCTAGCCAGCAACGCAAATCATGCATGAAAATCATTCGACATAGCTGCATGTAACAGTTGGTCGTGACCGCGCCATCAATATTCGTGTTTATGGAATAGTTTTAAAGAAAATATACCGCCAATGATGATGATATACATAATATATGATGTATGACATACTTTGTGATCAAAACTCTTTCGATATATATGTATAGCTATATACGTCGTCGTCAGCCAATCGCAGTCAACTGCTGGACATAGGCCTCCCCAAGTTAGCCATATACATACATACATAATTATGTGTAGCAAGTTGGGAATCTTAGTCATAAAAGAAGAAGTCCCTTAAAAGCGTAATTTATATTTATATCATCAGAAATTACATGAATTTTGATTTTTGTCACTTTCATAATGGGTTTTTTCTCATAAGACGGTAAACGAAATTTAGAAATCAGTGCTTAGTATTTTATATTCATTGACATGGTTATTCTAGGAAATATACACCAACTGACACCCTGGCTAGCACCGCTGGATTTTCAAGTGCTAAATTTGTGTTTAAATTCATCTCGAGCTCGGCGGTGAAGGAA
>DVXP01002559.1:0-12534 GCA_018235645.1 Junonia grisea | reverse complement strand
ATTAAGGTAAACATGTTAGTTATTACGAAATAATAATAAGTAGGTATATTATGATAGAAACTACGGAACCCTACACGCGCGTGGCTCGACACGCACTTGGCCAATTATTAAAGTTGTAAACTTTGCTTCATATTCATCACATTTTTTAGCCCAATATCAATAAATTAAATTATGATTCGCACTCACAAGCGACAAGACGGGCGAGCACTATTTTTCAGTAACAAATAAAACGCACGGAAATATATCGCATGACGCACACCACGCGCTAAAAGAGCGACGCAGTCCCTCAAACAACCAGGAACATACTTTGTAATCACAATAATGGTAAAATATTTATTTGATGAAAATATTTTTCGGCATATAATTTTTGACGATTCATAAATTTAAAATCTTCCTCGAATAAAGTTTCTGTCAGTGGCGGATTTAATACAAGTGCCGTCCCAGGCCCTGATTCATACGGCACCCCTAGCTTAGCCATCGTGTATTAGACATTTACAAAATGGAAAAAGGTCGATACGCTATGTTAAATATATATGTACTATTTTCGATAAAAAAGGTCGTCCGCCTTCTTTCCAATTTTTGCCGCCCTAAGTAAGGGCTTAGGGCTGCATAAGGATGCCCACCGGGCCCCAAGCTTAACCATGTTCTATGTGACATATACAAATTGAGCTAAAAAAAAGTCGAGATCCTCGGTTCCCTATCTTAAATATACTATTTTCGCTACAAAATAAATCGTCCGTCTCATTTGCAACTTTGCCGCCCCAGAAAACCTAATTTTGGCGCCCCTAAAAATGTGGCGCCTTAGGCCCGGGACTCACGGGCCTGTGGGTAAATTTGCCACTGTTTCTTGTCCGCGCGAGCAATAGGGAATTTAGTGATTTACATAATATGTTTTCTGCGTACAATAGTCCCTCGCGTATGCTGACCATTATAATGAAACATATAAAATAATTACGACCAGCTCCAAATGCCTCTCTATCATTATTATATGTTACTGTTTATTTTTACGTTACATAAACTAAGTATGTATAATTATAGTCATCAGTGAAAAATTCTGATTTCCATAGTCAAACATTTTGTATTAAAATGATATTAAGAATTCAATAAAGTAACTTTAAACTTATTCAGAAACACTTTTCAATATAAATTTATGTAATTATGCAGAAGCTACTCTGTCGTGTGACACGATGCGACGGGACGTAATAACGGCCGCAGTTTTATTCTACAGAATTTATAATTTTCATTTATTAAAACTAAGCTCTACCCACATTTTTCTTTGGATTTTTTTTTGCGTTACTTCTGACTTAATTCAATGATATATTTATTAAAGTGAAAATATTTAATTGTCTTGTGTGTACATCGATGCAACATAAAAATTTATACTACCCTCATTTTTTTAACATCTTATTATTTTTGACCCCACCGAACAATCTCCATATCACGTGAGATTGGCGAAATATCATGTGTCAAATTGGCATAACTAAAAGCCAAAACCTGAAGAATTGAATTAAATTATCGTAAAAATTTTTGTTATTTACATACTATTCTACACAATAGAAAGAGTTAATGATTTTAAACACACTTTAAACGCAATACTTGAAAATATTTTTAATTTCTAAATATATTGAAAATCTTGCGATATTTAATCTCGCCAGCCGTCAGATTAAAAATACTTTTATGAAGTATCGTTCTTATTTATTTTCTTGATTAAATTTCGTATGTGCATTAAACAAGGCAAAAGGTTGGGAGACGTTTTTTATTTCAAAGAGTAAACGGTGTAATATCTTCACACAGAGGGTCCCTTACGCTGGAGGCGGTTGATTATTATGAAAATTATTTCCATTTCTGAACTTTGCCATAGGTATGCGACAAAGTAATTTATGTTCCCCCTTTGTTATTCGCGTTTCTTTCAAAGCACATGTCACGGACAATATCTAGAGAATTTAATTAAGTAAAAACTACTTAATAGTAGTATAGCAACTACATAATATTATTTTAAATACTACACTATTTTCAGATACGTATAATGCGGTATATCTCTAACTCAGCCTTGTTAACTTAATCCGCCCATGTGTAAGCATCCTTTTGAGAAATAACAATAGAGAAGTATAATATTATTATAAAACAACTTAGGGTTAGGATTCCTTAGATGAATATGGAAGTTGGCTATTTGACGGCCGTTTAGTAACTTCGAATGTAATTCGCCATTGGAAAATCCTAACGTTTGAACTCTAATAAAATAAATTCCGACTAGTGTTAAATAACGTATTTTACTCAAACTGAATTTGTTTACTTATTTATGTAATATTACATCCGTTATGTAAATAATTATGTTTTTGAAGAAAACCGCCGTCCCGTGTGTTATCATTTAGCGGAATTTTCAACAAAACATATGCTATGGGAGACGTATTTTAACTCTTTAAAAGAATTCTGCCATACATTGTTTATATTTTAGTACTTTATTTACCCTTAAACCTTAAACAATACTACATAATAGGTTGTTATACAACGTCAAAAAATACTGTTTTTGTCAAATAAATTGCGAGGAGCTTATTCATGATTTCACTTGAATTTTGCAAAACAAACCGTAAATATATTATTTAAAATAAAATGGACTCAATAAAAATTAAATAATAGCCACAATTTTATCCAAGAAAACTTTATTATATATAATAATTGAAATTATGGACCTTTTCTTGACGGGTAGCACGAGGCGCCTTTATGTAATTCTTGATAGTTTTTGCTCTAAAGAAAATGTCCTAATTATTTTATTAAAATGAAGATTAAATATTGTCATAGGATTTCCTTATCTTTATAAAAAGCGTCGTAAAAATATAAGACAAAATGACTTAATTATAAGCTATTTTATAAGGAAAAATGAATAAATACATCGATCTAAACCGAAGCTCGCAGGTTCGAGCTTTGGTTAACACCGCTGAATTTTATAGTGCTTCAGTGCTTAATTTGATTTCGTGCCCAGCGGTGAAGGAATACATCGTGAAGAAACCTGCGTATCCCAGTTCAGCGTGGTGGAGCTCCTAAACCTTCTTCCTTTAAAAAGAAGAAGAGAAGAGGCCTTTGCCCAGACGTGGGACGTTTACAGGCTGTTTACCTTCTTTACTTTACTTTACTCTATAAAATTGATTTTCACCTTGATATCAAGCAAGTAAAGAGCAAGTAAAAACATGTGGTACAATATTTTTATTTTATATTTACTTATAAATTGATGCACGTATCTATAAGAATGACAATATAATAATATCCAATTTCTCAAGCGACTTTATCGATTATACTTAGTCAAGCGACACCTATTTCGGTACATTTCCCAGAATGAAAACATACAGTTTTCTCTGTAAAATTATGTGATCACATATTTTATCGGTAGAAAATAATTTTCACTGTCCCCCTTTCGACACTGCGTTCAAGCGACATCAGTGCGTGTGTTAGAAAATTTAGAGTTTATTTTTACGAATCAATCTCTTATAAGGTTTCCCATTTCGTGCTGATATACTATTGATTTGAGAATAATGACTATCAGTTAATCGAATGGTGTAATTTCCTAGAGGGTGTTGAGGCATTTTACTGCTCTTTCCTGGAGGTGAATGGTGCTTTAAGAGTTATTTAATGATGCGTGAACGAAAATATTGGTATTAAAAAACAAATAACGGTTTTTATGTTGTGTACTTAACATATTGTTTTGGAACTTTTATCGTTTTATTTTATTTATTTGGAACTTTTTTAAATAAATTAGAAGTAAATAAAATAATAGTAAATAGTAAAAACGAATAATAAAATTTGTTTTTATTGGTATTTTAATCGCAAATGTAACTCGGTTTGACTTTTGTAGTTTATTTGATTTTTTGTTTTGGAACGTTGGTTATTTTTGACATTAAACTTTATTAAATAAATTTGAAGTACCTAAATAAAATAATAGTAAATAGTAAAAACTAAAAACAAACTTAATCTTACTGGCATTTTAAACGCAAAAGTAACTCGGTTTGCCACTTGTAGTTTATTTTTTTTTATGGCTAAACCGTTATATCGATTTCGATGAATTGGTATAGAGATTTGATTTCACCGAAGAATATAGACTTTCTTTTATTGCGAAAGTAAAACTGGAAGGGTGCAATAGGGGGTGGTACTTGCTACACAGGGGGAAATCGCGAGGATAAACGAGTGGATAATAAATACAAATTTTCATTCAATATGTCAAGCTTAGGTACTCGTATATGAGTACTTGCCATACAAAGCCTGAACCTTGTTTTATCTATTATACAGGTATCTCCGAAATCGAGTTTCAATTTACTTTTTATTTAATGACCTTTACCTAGAAAACGAGTTTTACAACTCATCCATAAGTTTATTATAATTTGATTAATACATTCTTAACACAAACACTAACGATTAATCATAAACCTTTTACCGACAGTTTCGAGAATAAATAGATGTACGATAAGTATTCGATAATTATATAATGTGAACCCTACGTAATGACATATAATTCTATACTTATAGAAACAAAGCGGGTCCCGTGGCCTTTAAAAATGTTATCGTGATGTCACGGTTGAACGAGCAACACCTGGTGCTGGGTGAATTAATGTCACACATTAAACTATAAGTTTTATTTAGCAATAGTCGCGATAAGCCTTACCTACTTTTAATTTCTTCGATAAAAATACTTTGAATGTTGGTATTTACATTAGTTTTTTATAATTATCTAATTCAATATAATTAGCTATCTTTTATTTTTTATATATGCAAAAACATTACTAGACACAATAAAAGATAAGTAATTATCATGTTTAAAGTTGACTTTGAAAGATGAATCTCCTTGTCGTACTTCAAGTGTACCTGTTTATCAAGCTCTTTGCAAACAATAATTGAGTAAATTAGTTGATAATTGAGTTAATAAACTCTTTTTTTAATAATCACTTAATTGGGGATACAAAAATACGCGAACAATACAAAAAAGTACACATACATTTACCTATTTTCAATTTTAAATTATCGATGAATGCCAAACCGATACGACCACCAAACATAAGCATTCCACACCTGGCAATATTTCGTGATAATATGCAATAAAGCTATTTCGTTCACAGTAACCTTTATTCCATGGGAATAAAATCCATGTTCCTAGTTAATATGCACATAAGATAAAACAGGGTTAATGGAACAAGAAACCACTACACACGCAAACATAAAAATTTGGTGACACGCAGACGCGTGCAAGCAGGAAATAATGTTGAGGGCGTTGTATGAAAATTCTCTTTCGCCAATATTTGAGCAATCCTTTCGCAACTTTTAACATACAAACTACGAAAATAAAAATGTTTCTTTGTTGACTACTTAGACACAAAAGAAGTTAGCAAATTTGTGTGTATTATGTATGATATAATCATATCGTATTGTGATCTTATAAAAACATTTCAACAATAGTATGAAAAGTAGGTAAATTAAAAATTTAAAATATAATTGAAACTAACTTGAGCACATATGTTTATTCATATAGCACCTTCTTATTGATTCACATTTTAATTTTCTCATAATATTGCTGTTATTTTACGTGTTATAATACAATTATGTTTTTTACAATATCATATCTAATTCAAAGTTCAAAATACTGCCGGGTCTACTCTCAATTTTTCTCACGTAAAATTTTGGTACTTTCCAGATTGGTCGAGGTTTATAGTTACTGCTCCGATCCTATGTGTACCAGAGTGTCATTTGTCAATAAACGTGTTCTGCAAGGTTAAAAATCGCTTTCAAATCTGATAGGAAGTTCCTAGTATCATGAAAGTCAAGGAAACAAAATCAAAATTGTACGTGCTAGTGCAAGAGGGTAGGTCCTAAAAATACAAAGGTCCAAAGTAAATGGAAAATCTCTTTGCATTTGATCCATTTTACAGCTAGTACATACTATGTACATAATCTGCATGAACAAGTATTCTGCTGTATCGACTACACTTTGGAAGTGTAAAATATTCTAGGAATTTCGAGTGAACATAAAAAATGGTGAACGTAACTCTGATGTGTGTGCACTAACTAAATCGCATCAGAAATCAATGCTGGTACGTATTCGATCAAATGTTTGCGATTGATTTATGGTTAAATATGTTCATAGTTAAAAAACGTTAAAACCATGTTTTTAGCAATACATGTTGTTATAAAGTTGAGTTTATGCTTTATTATGCCTTTATTTTTAGCAATTTTTGCATTCAACTTTTTATTTACATTTATATAACTTAAGTCATATCATAATAGCTACTTAAAAACTTTGTAACGAAATGTCACAATTTGTTCTGCAATATATTTTATGTATTCTTTACATTAATCACGTATCAAAAGAATACAAAAACCTAAAAACAAAACTTCTCAAACAATCAAAGCCTCTTAAGAGAGATTGAAACAAAGATTGAATTTACACATATAAAGATGAAATTTATACGATAACGAGAGTACTTTTTATTATTGTTGGAGAATTTGTACGCGTTTCTTTGATGTGCCAGCATTCTCGCTCTTGGAAGGCATTCGGGGCACGTACGCTTATAATCATGTTCAAGTCTCCCAATGTTTGATAAAGCATCGTGTCTTGCGCGAAAAATAACGTCTGCTATCGTACTCACTAATACCGAATTCGTGGTTCTGTTGAAATATTTGACGTTACGCGTGCTGAGAACTGAGTAGATGACTTTGGTTTTTCGCATTTATCATGATTACATATATTTTATATCTCGAGCTACTATAATAGATATATTGTTTTGAAAACGAATTCACATTTTTTACATAGGTAAATGATGAGGACTTTAGTTGGTCCTCTGTTTTGGACGCATGCATGTTTAATTTTTTTACACATTCACCATTGGAGAGGTTTTATAAAATTCAACATGATTACATTATTCCGAAAAAAATATACTGCCTAAGGTATAGGTATATCAGAAAATTGTATCTTTACGTTTTTACCGTTACAGGTACAACGTTTACTGATGAAGGATATTCGACTATAAAAACCTTATACTCCTTTATAAATATACTTGGGGGAACGAAATCGCTTGGCGTTATTATAGCGCCGCCATCTTGTTGAGTTTTGATGAAACTGACAAAACTAAAGAAAAAACCTCTAAATACAATAAAAAAAAACCGAAATATAGATAGACGTTTCCGATATACTTGAAATTCATTTCAAATTTTATATGAATTACTCGTATACACATAAGTGATTATGAAAATACAAGAATTGTTGCAAAAGTTAAAGTAACATACCTATAAATAGAGATACCATTTAAATAGAGAATTCAATGCCAGTATTTCAGGCGAAAAGAAAGAGTGTTTAATGTAGTTAACGGAAACAGTTAGACAGCGGAGCGTCCGATTGGTCAGGATTTAGTCGAAAATTGCCCAAATGAAAGCTCAATGAACGTGTCACGGCGAGTAGCTGGGCACATTTGTCTACGTCCCGGATTGTCCGCATTGCCGTGCTATAGTGATGTGAATCTTGCCGATCGACAAATAGTAAAGAGCGAATTTGGTTTTAAAGAGACATTGTGTAGTTTTAGTGTGTGGTTTAGATTTTGTTTAAGGAGGTTTATATTTATTTTTAATGTTAACGATTTACAAAAATGACATAAAATGGAAACAGAGTACGAAACAGATTATAATAAATTTCAACATAATTATTAAAATAACATTTGTCTACGTCTCCGACTGTCCGCATTGCCGTGCTATAGTGATGCGAATCTTGCCGATCGACAAATAGTAAAGAGCGATTTGGTTTTAAAAAGACACAAATTATATTGCTTTGGACGTGTTTTTAAATACGAATTGGTTATTGATACGAATTTTAGAGTCAACGATTTACGAAAATAAAATAATAGAAACAAAGTATGGAAGAGGTTTTAATAAAATTATAAATAATTTAAATGTTGTAATAATTCTGGCCTGGAGTTCACCAGTCAGGCTGTATACTCATATTTTATGAGGCTTTACTCTCTGTACAATTAAATAAACCACGTATGTAGTTATGAGTAGTATGTATTTAATAATATTTGCCTTTAATAGTTTACCTCTACATTTCGAGGAAAACATATGTGTAACTTTTTTTTAGAAATTATTTAATTCAACACTCATAAAGTTTGGCACTAAAGATGCTTGTTTTCTTCCGGGTTCATAAAAAAAGAATAGAAAGAACAAAAAGTAATGTAACATAAAAACAAAAAGTAATGGTAATAACATAATTAAATGCCTCACTCAATCTTGTTAAGATTGAAGCATTTAATAATTTATGGTCACGAAATGGTCACAAAATATGAATAAAGTATTCGATAACGAAATAAAATAATATCACAAATAGGCAGAGCTTTGTTGAATCCAAGCAAAACATAAAGTTTCATTGTCATAAGCAAGTCCTATTAAAACTAGATCACTATACCCGTGTTATTATGTCAATGCCACCCAAACTTTTCTCATAAGCTTCCATTAAAATAAACGTGAACGTGGATTTAAAGGAACATCACAAATATAATCGGGTCGTTCCAGTGCGCCCACAGCGAGCCAGGGTGCACATTTATTTAAGCCGTTTGAGAATACACTTTATTTACAGAATGTTTTCTTTGACCACCTTATCAAAACAAAATATAAAAAATGTAGAAATAATTCTGTGACTCATAACTACGACTGATGAACATAAATCACTTATTTACATTATCCATTTTTTTCAAATTCTCCTGTATAAATATTTACCTGTCTCAATACAAACTAAGCAAAATTGTCCTAGTTTAAATAGTAAAACCTTTGTTAGTCGATTTAGCCATTATTTACGACGGAGGAAAAATAAGTTAAGCAAACGTGATACTTATTACTTAGATCATTAAGTTACTAGCTCTACCCTCTCAACAATAGGGAAATAGAGAAGTTAAGATGAAAAAAGCTTTTAACCGTTCACAAGAAACACATATCAAGCTCAAAATGTCCAATTGACCCAAATGGACACAAAAATAGTTGAAAGACTCACTAGGTCATTATTCGCTTTGTAACCCGGCAAAAGTGTCAGTACGTTAGACGACGGGCATTTGTCCACATCCTAAGGGCACCGCTGATTTCGGGAGGAATATATTATCGTCTTTCTTGAGAAATCAAGGAGATAAATCGTTTTATTCTGAGTTAGTGATGAGGTTTTTGTTGGGGCGGGAAGAAATGTAGTTGTTTTTATGTATGTACGTTATTTCAACTATTTATCTGGAATTTCTTAAGTTTTATTGATAACAAAATGAAATAGAATAATTGTTGAACAGTATTAACCTTCTTAAAGGTAAAAAATTAAATTAAATGAATTTAGCATATTATTCAAGCTTAGCTTTTGTTGTCGCTTGCACCTTTTAATAAAATTATTATATAAAAACGGAAATTCAGTTTACCTTAATATCGTTCTACACATTTTAATCTGAACTCCGATCCCCAGTACCCTCTGCAGTGTCGATAAAGAAAAGGAATCAAGTTTTAAATCGAGGCCTAAGAAGACGTAGTTTACGAGACTAAAAATCTTTTCGGCGGCCGAGTTGGCGCAATCTTTTGCCCCATTTAATCCTTCACGCTCACCGCGTATGGAAATTGGACGTAAAACGAAATATCGTAGTCGGGAATAGTTCCTTTATAAGATTTGTTGTGTCATTTGAGAAGCACTGGAATGGTTACGACACGTACTTGTGCTGTGAAACTCGGTGACCGTACTTATTCTTACATTTATTTTCACAAAATATTTATACTATCGAACGCTTTTTTTATAATCTGATTTGTTATATGAGTTTCTAGACATGTGGTAGCGTGTCATCAAGTTCAAGCTAACAAAACTGCTGAGCACCATGTGTAATATTACACTAACCATCTGGAGTCACTTTGACCCGCTTTAACTCAAAAACTAGTTCAAGAAAACCCACCTGGGACGTATATAAAATCATAGGAAATGCACTAATCTGCAAATATAATATCGGCGATAGATAAAATAATATATCTTGACTTATAAGCGATTATATTTGCAAATGGTCTTCTTCCTAGCATTTTCCCGGACTTAACCAGGGTCTGCTTTATTCTAGCCTAAGTTTTTACAGGTTACTAATTTTTACGCAGAGCGATTGCCGTCCGACCTTCGCAACTAAGAGGGCAAACCAGTAACCATTTAGACTAGAATATTACCTACTACGAGTAACAATCGTTATCTGGTGTTTTTGATAACAACCGGGACCAACGGCTTTACGTGCTCTCCGAGGCACGGTGGGTTAACCCACAAGGACCAGACCTAGATAGATATTTTGCAAGTGGTATTGTTGAAAAATAATCAACTTTGAGTTAGCAACACTGTTTAAACGAAATATTTGCAATACTAATAGACGATAATAGAATAATAGCAAAATGAATATGAAATTATTTTAAGCGAATTGTTTTGAACTAAATAACTATTCAATTTATTCAATCATTTAAACATTTTAACATTTCAACTGCATTTGAAAATTTCAAATTCATTCATCATTCATATTTTTATTCATAGTTGTGATTTTTTATTTAACAAGAATGAAAATCGTATGAAATTGAATAATATTATATAAAAATAATATTATAAATAAAATTAACTTTAAAAATATATTCATTTTAAAATTCTGATACTGTATTGTTTGACGTGCGTGTCAAAAATTACACTTTTATATAAGAGACCAGTTAGATATTTTATCAATCAATTTGTTACAAAAAGCAATACTGATAAATGATAATACTATACCTAATACTATAAAATAAACTGAGTTGAAACACAAAGTTCACTTAACGAAACGTATGTATGTAGATCTGAAAATGTGTCTACGGAATATCGTATTATTTCGCAAACAGCCTTGAGGAAAAGAGATAACAATACGCTTTCAGATAAGACAGCCTGAGAAGCCTTCAAAAGTATATTAGCCGAGCCCTACCCGGCCTTTATTTCATATGTCGTTTATCCGAATATTTACCAGTTCTTTTCTGCTTCGAATTTGTGAATGAACAAGTGAAGTTTCTTGATGTGAAGATAATTAATAGAAATAATTTAATACTTAAGGTAAAGACACCTAATTCCGCAGTATATCGAACATTGGCACCATATTCCTAGATATTCGAAAAAACGGTCTAATCTATAACCTCATAATTTTATGTTACTCCAGAAAGGTTTATTTATCAATAAATGAATTTATTATTTATGCCGTGTCGAATTCTTCGGAATTGTGTGGTACCATTTTTCGAGATACCGCGGAAATAAGTGCTTGAACCTTATGTTGGTCAAATTAATCAAAAGCCTTGTCACAAAGGTTTCTGTCCTAGCTATGTACGTGTATACGAGAGCGGCAAGGAGTTGTGGATCGTGTCGCCAAGGATTCTTTCACCGAGAGGACTTGAAACGTGACCATCCATACCTCTCGGTTATGGTTAGCTGACTACGTGTGAAGACTAGCACATACTACAACGCGTCCTCTAGTTTTTGTACGGCGAAAAATATTAGCTTAAGAATTTTCTTTTTTATTGATATATAGCTTAGTAAAATATTTGTCATTTATATACTACAGATTGCAAGTATTTGTTGAAATTGTTTGAAAAAGGATTCAGAGGACTCGACTAACTAGCTTTGGTTGTTGTTTATAACCTCCTCCTTTTTTGGTTAAAATTATTCATTTTTAAATCAAATAAAATTATTTATGCTTTAGATTTGTCAGGCAAATTTGTTTAAGAAACTGTAAATTATTTTATGTCTGAATACTGGCAAGTTACTATACTTACATATATTTGAGGCATTTTGGTCTTTAAAGGCTTAATATATCAGTCATATTTACAAATATTTATATACTTCGAAAATTTAAAATAACGCAGAATTAAAATGGAAAAAAAGTTTGCTAAAAATTTAAGCTTTTATCGACGCGACTGCAATCTAATTATTGTTGATTAAATATAGGTAAGGTAACCACAATTTAATTTAAAATCTCATGCAAATATTTAACGTCTCGTTATTCTATTAAACCCTTAATTCACCACGTCACTAAAAATCACACTAACCACCACCATGAGTCCCACGGACTCATATTTTGGTTTTTAGAATAAAACACGTGTTCAAATTGTTACTCATTTCTTAAAATTACTTACTTTAATTTAGTGTTACAAATATACACATTATTATATTCTGGGTAAATTTTTGTAATAAACTTGACCAAAAATGCAACTATTTTGAGCTTAAACATATCAAGGCTACAAAAATTGACTATTAAGTTCCACCGAAAGAAAAATATTGATACCCGTATAAAATCATTAATATAACTTTTTTTCTTGAAAATTACATCACAAGTAATATAAAAAAATAATAAAACAAACAATGGCACAGTCAACAAAATGTCAAAATGTGCAACAGGAAAAAATACTTAATATTTTGGGATATTTTTGGCACAATATTGGCAAATTGTTAGAGTTACTCTCTTTTTCTTCATTGTTAGAATATTCAGGTCGGTACCGTGATTACTTATAATAAAA
>DVXP01002558.1:0-12534 GCA_018235645.1 Junonia grisea | reverse complement strand
GCAGAAACGTCGGGATGATAAAAATAATTAATATACGCGATTTAAATCCGTTTAAAGTAGTTTTATTCAAAAGTTTTGTATGAAATTGGAGTGTGCTGAACTGAGCCGAACCGAACCCGAACCGCACGTTCGGTTCGTAGTGCCTGAGAGTGGTAATTCTCTCTCTCTATCTCTCTCTCTCTCTTTATATCTTTATCTGACGTCTAGCCGAATAAATTCTTGATAGAAGAAGCTAACTTATTATATAAGAAATATAATTAAAGCCAAATATAAGAATTTTAATGAACACTTCTTATAAATACTAACGCAGAGGTGACATACTCGAATGGACTCGTACTACACTGGTGCTGAATAGTGAATGACAATTCCTATTGTAAGATTGTAGATTCAGGATCGAAATAATCCGTTTTGGGTCAGCAGTAGTCATTGTGTTCTCACTTCCGCTTTTGTTATTCAAAACGCTATTTTTAAAAGGAAATGGGATTACTTCAACTTGCTCATTGTTATAGTTATGTCTATGAATATATTAAAATGTTATTTTTTATGAATGCAGTTTTTTTATTTCCCGCTAGTTCTGCTAGCTAGGATCTGCTTGCGCGCCGAAAAGGAACATATAAAATAACATATGTATTACCGAGGGCCTACCTACTTTCATCTAAGCATTTATCGAGAATTATTTATTTATTTATTTATTTATTTATTTATTCATTTATTTAAACACCAACATTTACAAGGAATAAAATGTTGTAACAATATTTCTTAGTGACTACTTTTTTCAGGTGTTACATAATACCATCAGAAAATAATAGTTAACAACGGTACATAAAAAGGTTAAAATTAAATTAATTATTTATAAATATAAAAAATTATGAACAAAAAATTTAAGTTGCATTAAATTAATTGTGTTAGAATAACAATAAGAGAAAATTATCAAGTGAGCAATAATAAATTAAAATTAAAATGTCTGAGAAAAATAAAAACATTAAATTAACAATGAGATATTAAAAACAATAAATTACACAATAAAATTAAAAAATAGAATATTGGTTATGTCTTTATCAAGCAATTGCAAATATAAATCCGTACTAAAAATTACAATAAAAAGGAATTATGTATTATTGAAATACATTAGTAACTGTTTTCAGAAAATATACAATTTATTATCAAAAATGTCAAAGGTTTTTACTTCTGTTGAATTTAACTCTTGTTTACTTTTAACTTCATTTGTAGTTTTATATATGATGTTATGATTAATGCACATTCTGTTAATAGGTGAGAAACGCCCTAGACGAGAATGCGTTAATTTTTCGGTAAAAGGTGTATATACAGATGGCCTAGAAAATTTTCTTGGAGCATTAATCCTCAATTTAGCTAATAGGTATGGACAGTCTGTGGACCCATTAATTAATTTGAAAAGAAAAAGATTGTCGAGAAACTGTCTTCGATCGCGAAGAGAAAGAAGTCCAAAATGTGACAATCTATCTTCATAGCTGTTCAGCCTACCAGCCAACTTAAGGTTATAGGACAGATGCCAAAGAAATCTTTTTTGAACTCGCTCTAATCTGTGGCTGTAAATCTCATAGTGTGGATTCCACACCGTGCAGCAATACTCTAAATTACTACGTACTAAGGCACTGTACAGGGAAATTTTAGTCCGAGCCTCTTTAAAAGCTCCACAGTTGCGTAGAACAAAGCCCAAAGCCCTGAAAGCCCTGCCAACTATATCATCAATATGTTTATGAAACCGTAATTTAGAATCCAGTATTACTCCCAAATCCCGTATATGATCTACTTCGGAAAGTAAATGTCCATCAATAGAATAAGTTCGATCAACAGTGGTTTTCTTCTTACTAAAACGAATAACAAAGCATTTTTCAGTATTGAGACACATAAAATTCTTACGACACCATGAGACCAGATTGTCCAAGTCATTTTGTAGACATACAACATCTGCTTCGGAGGAGACAGGTCTAAAAAGTTTTAGGTCATCTGCAAATAAGTAGCATTTACAATGATCGAAGCAGGAATTGATGTCATTAATAAAAATGTTGAACAACAGGGGTCCCAGGTGGGAGCCCTGAGGCACGCCAGAGAGAGATAAAAAGGGATCTGAACAATGCCCGCTTACAACCACCGTTGAACTCCTATTCGTAAGATAGGACTTAAACCAATCGAGCATAATACCCGTTATACCAATCATTTCGAGCTTATGAAGTAAAACAGAATGGTTAACTTTATCGAAGGCCTTACTAAAATCAGTGTAAATGGCATCGATTGAATTGCCACTGTCAATGGCTTCAGTAAGGTCCTCGACAAAAGAGATGAGATTTGTGCTGGTAGATCTGGCCTTCAAGAAACCATGTTGTTCCGGAGCAACAATTTGCTTGAAATGGGAAGAGATAATCGGATATACAAGTAGCTCGAACACTTTTGCAAATATTGATATTATGGAGATTGGTCTATAATTTTTTGCAGAACCTCTATCGCCATTTTTATAAAGTGGTAAAACCAAAGCTTTCTTCCAAAGTACAGGGAATTGGCCAGTATTTAGGGAACGGTTGATGATCATAGTTAGCGGCTTCACTAGGTTATTTGCACACGTAGTAACAAAAAGTGCAGGGATGCCGTCCGCTCCCGCGCCTTTAGATTTGTTCAGGCCCTTCAAAACTCTGAGAATTTGCTCGGACGTAAAAGACAAATGACTCAGACTGTGCGATGTATTGTAATATGTGTTCGAAATATTTATAGTGGCAGCGTTCACCGGAGGTGGCGTTGTACTGTTACTGTTACTGTACACAGAAGAAAAATGATCAGCAAATAGATTGCAAATATCTGCACCATCATGAGCTACACGGGAATTCAGTGTCATTTTAGCGGGGTACGAGTTGTTAGGCTTTTTTTTCATTTTCAGGTATGACCAAAACAACTTGGGATTCGATCTTAACGAAGCCTCGAGGTTATTTATGTACGTAGAGTAGGATTCTTTTAACAGCTTATCACACCTTTTTCTTAAGAGCTCAAAAGTCAGAACATCACGGGGGTTGTTATATTTACGTATTTTGACCCTATATTTATATTTCTCCTTGATACAATTAATTAAACCGCGACTGAACCAAACAGGATATTTGGAGCTTCGAGGCTTAGAAATAGGAACATATTTTCGTATTAATGTCTGCAGTTGAGAATAGAAAATAGAAACCATATCATCAACTGACATACATTCATTCATGATAACATCCCATTGGATAGATTCAAGTTCTTTTTGAATATTTGCATAGTCGGCCTTGTAAAAACAATGCTTGTGTATGTTATCATTAGGTGGTAAAAAGGGTGTAAAATTAATATTATACGAAAATATTAGCGGAGGGTGAAGTGCATCTACACAAGTAAGGGGATCCGTACATACAGATAAGTTACTAAGCGATTTATTAGCAAGAACTAAATCAAGTATTTTGTCTTTGTTGTTCACTACGTGATTATATTGATCTAAGTCATTAAGGGACATAAAATCTAATAACATATTATGTAATAAGCTGTTAGAAGTAACCGCATCTAGTGAGTTTTGGTTACCTGTAGTCCAAGACATATTACTTAAGTTAAAGTCGCCTACAATTAGAAGGGTTCCAGTAAAGGATTCTAGGGCTCGATTGGAGTTGTCTAAAAAGTGCTTAAGAATATGCTTTTGGACAGGAGGTGGTATGTAGACACCGCAGATATAGATATTTTCCTTTGTGCCGTTTTTGTTTTCAAATTCAATATTGACCCAGAGGTCCTCACAGAAAGATTCAAAACCAACAAGTCGAGATGAATTTAATTGCCTTGAAACTGCTATCAGGATTCCACCGCCGTCTTTCTTACTATGAAAACCGCTACTTTCGCGATCACGCCTATAAACTACGTAACGATTACTATCAAACAACTCTGAGTCAAAGACGCTTCTATTTAACCAAGTTTCTGTCAAAATTATTATATCATATGAACTACAAATTACATTATTAAAAAATTCAACAGATTTAGTTCTCAAACCTCTGACATTTTGGTAATACACCGATAATCCGTTAAGTGTGCCCTTTAGTAAGTATATCAATCTTAGCGTATTTATGATAAGTTCATGATTGTGTCGTGGTTCCGGACTTGAATATATTTAGCATTTTCGGCTTTTCTTACAAAAATTCTACCGTTTCGTACCCATACAAACCTGTAGTTTAACTCCTTAGCTTTGCGACGAGTGGCAGCCAGCAACATTTTAGTTTCGGGCGATAAATGTTCAGTAATATAAATGGAATCCTTCTTCGCAGTGGCGATTCCTAAGTGGCTGGCATTCAGTTTCTCATTATTAAACTTTTTGTTGAAATTACTGTTAGCAGCTAGGAATTGATCGCGAAGACGTGGACTATTAAATTTTACCAAAACAGATCTAGGACGAGGACTGGTTCTGTCCATTTTAGCAATTCTGGTGCAAATGTGTATATTTTTCTCATCGACGGGACAATCAATAACCTTAGCTAATTGTTGCACAGTATTAATCAAGTTTTCTTGCTTATGTTCCGGTAGACCATGAATTTCCACATTACATGCCCGTGAGTGTTGTTCGAGCTGCGACAGGCGGGAATTTAATAAATCGTTACTCGCGCGTAGCGCCTCATTATCCGCGCGAACCGATTCAATTAACACTGCTTGTGTCGAGCACTGCTCTTTTAATTTTTCTATTTCAGTGTTAAATGATAACATTGTCGACTCCAAAGAAGAAAGTATGTCGTGAATCTCCTTTATTTTAGGATTAAATTCGTGAGCTAAAACTAGACGCAACTCCTCTCCGATAATGTCACGAATTGTCTCGGCCGTTAAACTATTACAGGAAGAGTTCTTACTGCGCTGCGTCACAAAATCCTGTTGAGCCGCAATTGCTGGTGCGCGTACCGGGGTATTTGTATTATTTCCTTTCTTCGGCTCTTTGCTGCGACATAAGTCGCAAACCCAAACATTTTTAACATCAGGGGTCATATTCTTATATTCTGACAAAGTGTGTCTCGTGCAAATAACGTGATATGTATTTTTACAACGCACGCAATGCAAATAAGGAGCATCTTTCATAGCGTTAGGACAGCCGGCGCACTTAATAGAATTCATTATTCAGCTTAATTAGCAAATAATACGAGAAGCAAAATAATATTCAATAGTTTGACCACTGCTAGTTACAAGCGTACGCCGTGTGAGTCAGCCGAGTTGAGGTCAATGACACGGTTGTCCGAGCGAAGACGATGCGGCAGCAGTGCAAGTTGTCGTAGGTCAGGGTGATGCAAATATTTAAAGATGTTTTTCTTTATAATTGCTAAATTACGCGGTGTACCACTTTGAAATTTCACTTTTAAGTTCAAAATAATCACAACTTCAATTTTGAAACTCGAAAAGCAGGAACTAATAACTTTAAATATATATTATTCATTAAAAAACCAAGAGCGTAAATGAAACGATGTTAACTGATTGCGCGCGTAGACACAATAAAAAATTAATCGATACAAAAAAAGGGTAAAAAGAAACAAAAAAAAATATTACATTATATAATATTATTAATATTACAATAAACATACATGGCGTGTCCCAAATAGGTATACCATTCAGCGATTCATAGGCGTGGACACCTAATGCTGGTTTTCAATGGTACCCTCTTTGATAACTACTGACGGGCGGTGACCAAGTTATAATACGAATACTTAAACATAATATAAAAACAATATACATTAGATCAATTATATATTCAATAAATAAATCTAAGCTCCTTAACCTTCTCCTCAATAGGAAAAGAGACCTTCGCCCAGCATTGACTCCTTACTTTAATTTTGACCGCAAAATCAAATACCAAAAAACTGCATACACTTTTTCCTAGATCAATATATTCAAAAGTTTCCAAGAAACGTGTTATAAAATCTTTCCCGACTTTGCTAATCAAAAAACGATCGTGAAGTAAACGTTTTACCAACAGACACTCATGCAGTTAGCGTCCGCGTCGGCGTCGCACGACTGAATCCAATTATCACAACGCTCATTGAAAACTTGCCGCAGCCAGAACCGCACCAACTTTGCCCATAATAAGCGAAACTATAAGAAACATTCTTTGTTGTTGTTAACAACTGGGGGAACAAAAATTTATGAATAATATCCGATGCTTTGATCTAGATAGGTTGAAGTTGTCTATGCTATATCAATAGCTTTTGATTCTTCTGTTATGTGTTTTGTTGTAAGATCCAATTGATATATGACAATGAGTATAACTGGTTCCATGGTAGGTGATTTTGAAATAATTACGGATACAACGGTTCGTTTGCATTTAAATTCTATATCAATAGGGAAGGCATTACCCTTTGTAAGTCCCCTAACTTATTTACTCTTTGCTCGTATACGTGTGCCTCAAACACGCCTCCGGCTGGTTACATTTTGTGCGTGATTGATTCTGAAAAGGTCCTCCCTTGATGATTGATGCGTTGCGACGTTTGCGTCGTCGCGCTTGTTTTTTAGAAATATTAATCTTCTTTATATTTCAGTCCAGTTTTTTTAAAGTTTGGTGGATATTGGGATGTTATGTCAGATAAAATTTGACTTTTATTTGCAAATTTATTATTAGTTACTAAACACGTTATAGGATTTAGGTAATTATAATAATATAACAAAAATAATTCAATAACACTTTTAAGTAAATTGAAACAAAGGTAACAGAAGTCCAAAGAACGTTCTTATTACTAAATATAATGCAGAACGTACAAACTATAAAACACAAAAAAGGCACAAAGTCCAAAAAAGCAACGCCTCAAATCCGAAAGTAAATCAAAATTGCTATCAGATTTAAGTGCATAAAGCTCTAAATGTGAATTGTGCATTTTTAAACGGTTGAAAACTAATCAAACTGCGGTTATCGTGCAAAAATGATGCGGCGAAGGCGGTGAGGGCGTGACACATTTCATATCAGACGCTCAAGCAGTTAGCGAGGGCAAATCCAATTACCCTCCTCATTGAAAACTTCCCCGCAACCGCAATAACTTCGACTACGAGCGGAACAATAAGAATACCTGCTCCACCGTTCCCTTTGTTTTAAAAAGATCTGGATATTTAACACTAAACAAGAGTTTTCAAAGGTCTTTGTGCCGTTTTATTACTTTGTTCCACTTTCAGCTCTTTCGCTGCATAGTTCAAGATATTAAACGCTGCGCCCCTGACAGATGATTGAAACAGATATTGCTTATTAAAACTTTGTTTTTATTTTGTTTTGTAATTATGTTTTAATATATAAATATATTTTTATTAATTTAATGAGGCATTTTACTTTATCAAATTAAATCCGATTATTCATTTTCTATCAGTGCAGGCCAACAAGTTCATTATCGCTAGACAACTTTATACACATTACACACTGTACCTGTTTTGTCAAAGGGTGAAGAGCGTTCATACTAATAGCCTTTTAAACGTATTCGTTACATATCACCTTAATCTTTAGCAAGAAGATCGTGAATCGATACCAGACTTCACATACAACAAGTACGTCTCAGCAATCTGCGTATTTAATTAAAAAAAAATAATAGAACTGAACGTTGTAACTAATAAACATAAAGAACCCTTTCAATCACGTTAATTAAAATTGTTCTAACATTAATAACAAGTAAAGTTAATTAATTAGTATTTTCCGACAAGATTGCCGGGTAAACTAATAATTCTGAACAGGGCAATCTTGGCAGTAATTCGATAAGTAGTCCCGGGGTGCCTGCGTCTCGTTACCGCTAGCCAATGACCCGTGACTCTGCTCATTGGTCCTGCACGAAGATGCACCGCTCAGAGCTCGATAAGCATGGCTTGTTACACCGTATCACGGAATAGGTAACTACTTGACTATTTCAATCGGATGTTAAAACAAATAACTTGCTTAATTGTAGTAGTATTTTATGGTATTCATTTGATTTATACAATTATACATAGTTAGTTTTGACTTTTATAATTATAATACAATATACTCTACCTAGTGTATTGACATAATATTACAAAAATCTGTTGCTTTAAATAATCTAGCTTTTCTTTTTTTTTCTTTTTTGAAAGGCATACAATAAAAATTGAATCAAAATTAATATTTTGTAATATTTAAAACTTCTTTTAAAACTGAAATATATGAAACTTCCACATTTCAATCATTTTCTAACACAACAGAAATAAACTTAAGAAAACAACACCAATACTCTTTACAAGATCTCTCAGATCAGTTACAGTTCATCAATAATTAAAAAGTAAACAATCCACAAGTATCCAGATCCCAGGTCTTATGATACGTAACCGATCCAGGAGCTATACAAACGTCGACGTCCTCTGAACCATCGCAGAGTGGGAAGAATGCTGGCGTTTTGCCATGTCGATAATTATCTGCTATTAACTCCGAACCCAAATCGCTAGCCATTGATCTATTAAATTTTTATACTGCTTTTGCGTTATTCGTTTGAGCATCGACGAGGTGTGTTAGTTTCTTTTATGGTATAGGGCGGCAAACGAGCTGACAGATCACCTGATGGAAAGTGAATGCTGTCGCCCATGGACATTTGCAACACCAAAGGAGCTACAAAATGCGTTGTCGGCCTTTTAGGGGGCATGGAAGGGGAATGGAATAGAATGGGAAACACGTTGGAACACGAGTGTAAAAATCTATGTATTACCTAATATCTGTTGTCTGTTTTATAACCTAATATCTGTTTGTTAATTTGTGTCTTACTATTTACAATGACTTAAAATACTAAACATACTCGAAAACTATTACACCAAATACTTTTGAATTTAACAAAATGTATTTTTAATTCTATTGATCTATTGTGAGTAGGTATTATTTGAAAACTCAAGACCTCAAGTAAAGTGAGAAGTTATTTAAAAAATACATTTTGTAATAAAGTATTTTTGAACGTCATTAAAACAACGGAAAATAAAGCTAATATAGCTACACATTCCTAAACGTACAATTAGCTATATCGCATTACGTTTAGCTCACAAAGGTGTACATAACACACAATCCAGAAGGAGTAAACATTCGATATGTTTACCCGTTGCTCGTCTCACACTGTACATTAGAGCAATTTAGATGATAATACACCGGCAAATATTTACCCACGCCGTTCCCCTCGCCCAATATTCAAAAATAATAGTATCAGCTCCGTAAATAGGTATCGATGCCCCGACTTCGGATATTAAAACATATTAAAGATTTCTCGCTCGAGAGATTGCGAACGATCTATCGACTACACGATTAGACGCTTCGCTGATTTCAGCTTGTAAAGTTTGTAATATCCTTTCGTTTGTACGTATTTATCAACTATATGAAACTAATTTAAAAGATTTTGATGTGAATGAAATAGTTGAATTCAATTAAAGTATGGATGAAACACTAACACAGATTGAAAATAATAATAGCTTAATAGTAACTACTGATACGAAATCAGCAAACAAAAATTTGCAATTAACATTTGATAAATCCAAAACAGATGACGAGAATACAAATCTTAATTTTATTATTCAAATCGAAGTTCTATCTAAATTTTAACAACCTACATTTGGCAATGCCAACATTAATAAGGTATCCCAATAAAGTCCATATTGTAAAATCGGTTCCAATTTTCATGGCACCGAATTCGCAAACATCGGGCTCGAATATTAAAACATATTAGAGATTATCCGCCTGAGCGATTACGGGCAGCCAGTCGTGCATACGATTAAACACTCCACTGGCTCCGACGTGTAAGAGCATACAAGCCGATTTTATCGGTTTACAGAGCGACGAAATCTCGAATTTGCTGGCCAATGAATATTTTTCTGGAATAATGATACCGTCTTTAGTGTTGCTTTGGAATTTTTCATGTGTGGTCATATTAAAAACTGAATTGTATTGTTTGTCGGTTATTAATTTGACGCAGTGATCACTGCAACTGCTTGAAGTGCCTATGGTCGCGGTTTAGATCGCCGCTCATGACAGACATCTGTATTTGCAAAAAGGGTATCTGTCGTGGTCTGAGTATTTGTGTTTGTGTTTGTGCTGTGTGTATCTGGACTGCCGACACAAAATCCAATAACATTACTAGGGGCCGTTTTTTACTAATATTATAAATGCGAAATTAACTATGACTGTCTGATTTGATTGCTGATTATAATGGTTTACGATTAAACGCTCCACTGGCTCCGACGTGTAAGAGCATACGAGTCGATTTTATCGGTTTACAAAGGGAAAAAATCTCGAATTTTGCTGGCCAATGAATATTTTTCTGGAATAATGATACCGTCTTTGGTATTGCTATGGAATTTTTCATTGGTCATGATATTAAAAATTGAATTGTATTGTTTGTCGGTAATTAATTTGACATAGTGATCACTGCAACTGACTCAAACATCAATGGTCGTGCGCTCGATAACCGCTCATGACAGACATGTGTATCGGTCATATCGAATCTCTCGTGTTCTGGGTGTTTATGTTTCTGTTGTGGGTGTTTCCGGACCCTGACACAAGATCCAATAATCCTATTTGGGTCCATTAAGCATGTATAGTAGCTTTTATTTATTTTACATTTAGTTAGGTATCCAAAATAATATTAAAAATGCGAAATAAACGATGACTATCTGATGTAACATTTGTTAGTCGTAATTGTTTTTATTTTGGTAATACCTCATATACATATATTTTTTTATAATTGTAATCGCTCTGCGTAAAAATCAGTAACCGGTCAAAACTTAGGCTATAAAATAAAGCAGACCCTGGCTAAGTCCGGGAAATAATTATGCTAGGAAGAAGAATTGCAAAATCGATGGTAAAATTCGATTTAATTAAGGAAAAAATGTATGTTTTAAAATATCTCTAACGGGTTTTACGAAATGCCTTTCGTTTCGTGTGTTGTATTTCCAGCAGGATATCAAAAATTATCTGCAATGAAATATGCTTAAAAATGTATTACTGATTCATACTAATTATGATTCTGACTTTTTTCTTGTACTCGTATTTTTGCGTCCTCGCGTCACAGTAATAACTTCATCGTTTTCGACGATTTATAAGAGAAAATTCAAAAGCTCTTGCACAGCTTATTTCAGTAAAGCGTAATTTGTATTTAAAATTGTTATTTTTAAAGCAACGTGAAATACACTTCATTTCGATTCTTTACCAATCAATTTACTTTGAATGGAATATTTTCTGGTCTAGTTGAAATTGTAGATTTGTTACCGAACTTATTTATTTGTTTGCACGGAGTAGATTGTTAGACCGACTACTGTTATAATAATCTAGGTCAAGCAAAACTTTTCAGTCGATAGAAAAACACGATATCGAATAGGAATTCAGTTCAAAAAAGATTCTGTTATTTATAATACTTTGTTCGATTGGAAAATATTTTTGTTTAACGAATAAATAAGCAATACTACTATACTAATACTATTATAATAATACTTCCAATAATAAAAAAACAAATCTAATAATGCTGAAAAAATACTGAAGTCACGTTCAGCTTTAGACGAATTTTTCTTAAAACATACAAAAAAAGTTTTCGTACCTTTTTATAAATTATACGACGAGACCTCTCATTTCATTTGAGTTAAAATTTTACTCGATAATAGCCAATATATTCGGTCAATATTTATTACACTTAAAATACTTTTCAAGACATAAGTGCGAAAAGTATTCATCACATACCTTCAAAGCTTTAAATTTTATAGAGTCATTCCCCACGCACCTGGGGAAAGGGGTAGAGAGTAAGGGAATCACAAATGTCTTTCATTCTATCATTTGTCCTGCTCCCGTGCGAGTTGAATTGTAAGGGAGAATTATGCAAGGAACGTGAAATGTTTTATGAGAAAGAAAAAGTTGTGGAACGGGAGCGAGGCACAACTTCAAGTTAAGCGCTTGATATTTAACATAATCATTATTGTGCAAACTTTTCTCGTTAATATGAAAACCCAGAAAAGTTAAGTGTAGGTGTTTTAGGAAATGTGCGTACATTGCTCAACGGTTTTGGATTTTCATGGCAATTAATGTCTTGCTATAAAAATATTAAAACTTTATACTTCGATTATATAAACCACGTGAAATTAAAAAAGTATATTAATTATTCATGTAACTATTAAATATGTTTAACAAATAATATCAAAGTCATTTAATTTTTAAGATCACTTCAATGTTATGGAAGATGATTTTCCGGAGAAACGATCATACCGTCAAAGATTATATCCAACTTCAAAATACGAGTATTAAAAACTTGAGCAAAATTTTTATAATAGTAATCAAACGACTATGCACTGTGCTTTAAATACTACTTTATACAATTTCAAAAGATCAACTGCACCTTTAAGCATTCAACATAAAGTTAAAGTAAAAAAGTGAAGTAACAGCCTGTACATATCCCACTGCTGGGCATAGGCCTCTTCTCCTATTAGGGAGAAGGTTATGAAGCTTAATCCACCGCGCTGCTCCACTGCGGATTGGTGGATATACATGTATCAGAATTTCTTCCGGCACATGCAGGTTTCCTCACGATGTTT
>DVXP01002557.1:0-12535 GCA_018235645.1 Junonia grisea | reverse complement strand
TTGAGAGTAACTCGATCGTGTTTGTGTATGTATGTGTGTCTGCGTTTATTAGAAAATAGAAATAATTTATAAAAAAAAAATATCTCTCAAAAGTTTAAGGTCATCATGTGGTATTGAATACGATGTCGGGGGTTTAATAAATTTTTCAAATTTACACTTGTTAAATATCTGAGTATCTGTGTAACTGAGAACGTTAGGCAAAAAGTAAAATTCAAATATTTAACATCTGAGTTAAACTAACATTAACTAAGCAATTCGTGAGTTCGCATTACAGAAATCTAATTACTGCATTCGCACTGAAAAAACATGTTTTTCTTGTAAGGTATTTTGTAAGGAAAATAACTAATATTCTTATCTTTTAACGTATCCTTGGTGTAAAAGTACTTAACAGCTTATACAAGTGTCGTTTATCGGTTTTTAGTCCGGACTCTTAAAGTAGATGATTGACATCTAAAGAAATCTCTGCAAGTATGGAACACTTGACTTAGTTTTTTCTATCGCACCTTATCTTAGTTTTTTTATCAGAAAAAAATCTGAATGCTGATCTTGAAATTCTTTTAACGTTTCTTTATCAAGCATCAACTATTTCTTAAGTACATTCGATCACTTTCTTCAAAGTACACAATACCTCATTGTATATTAATTACTGTATTACAGCACAAAATCTTTGAAAGAAGTTTTCATCAATATAAAAAGTACAAACTGCTAAGTCATTTGACGAGCAAAAAATAATACTGATTGAAAAATGATGAACGGAAACGCGAGTCGCACGCAATCAACATTCAGGAAAAGGCAATTCTGGTACAATTTACGACGCCTCTAGTGTAGGGCTTGGTTTTGTGCGAAATAAATGTCTGGTTTTAGTTTATTTTTAGGGTCTTGATTATCTATGGCTATCAATCGCGGCTGCATATTGTGAGAAAATTTTTGTGAGATAATAATTCGTCACACCGTGGAACATTTGGTTGCGGATGAACGTTCCGGAAAATGTTTCCAGTGGTCGTGGTCTATTACCAAATACATGAGTAAAACTTTTTCGGTTTGCGTTAATTAATTATTATACTTATGCAAAAATAATGCTTTTGTGTTTTATGATTTTAATACGGTAATCTACAATTTCTTTCAAGTGGAACAATTCATTTAGATTTTTTATCTGATGTTATGACGTCACATATTTTCACACGATATACATGGATTTCCATGATATACATGGATATAAAGTAGAGGAGTCTAAATTGCTAAATTGCTATTTTTTTTTGTATTACCAGCCAAAAATATACCTATGAATATAACGCTTCCGTTCGGTAGCTATACATGTCTGCAATATTGATATTTACGGCATCTGTTCCACTCAGAGCAGGAATGATTATCGTATACTCTTGGTATTACAAATCGTCATTTCGTGGATTGATTTCTGCCATTTCCTAACAAGATACGTCCTCAACTGTTAGACTATAAATATGCTATGGTATGTCGTGATGTGTCCATTTAAAACATTTACTCGTAGTGCAACAACGTCACGACAATCCATAATAATGTCTCTCGATAATCTCGATAATCTCGATATTATCTATATAATACATTGGAGCCGATATTTATGTTATTTGCGAAAAAATAATAGTCTGTAAATTTACAGGCATTACGCATGCAGTTGCTGGCAAATTCATCGCCTACTCCACTGAGGGTTTGCAAAGTCGACAACTGCCTGACCTATGGTAGGTCACCCTCAGGCTAGGTAGAGCGACGATTTTACAAGACCTGAGAGTGGCAGAGGAATCTCCTTAGTGGCGTGCAGTGAGGTCTATGTCCATCAGCGGACGAATACAGACTGCTGATACTGGCAATTTAAGTGTCCAATGCCGTAGATAGTGTTTCACATAATGTGTAAACATAATGAGCTTCCTGTGCCTTTTTTCTATATAAAGTTTTGACTAAGCTAAGCATACCTCTGTAGGTATGTGAGATTTTGCGTAATGCGGAATTTGTTTAAAAAGGGATATAAATAAAATATTTTAATCATTTTCGAGATAATAAAAGGTACCTAATCATATGCGTAAAAATTTTATTGATAAAATATTTGACACCTCTAGTAGTGTAAAACTGCGTGTAAAATCTTTCTAGAAATTAGCATTGATAAATCCGCATGATAAGACAAGAGGGTACATTAAACAGTTAATCCAGTGAGAATTAAAATTTTTCTGATAAAATTATCCGAATTCCTGTATTACGTAGATCGTAAAGCGTGGTATCGTTGATAATTTAAATTATAATCTATGCGTATCTGCGTAATAATGCCATTTTATCGTTACGTTGTTTTAATACTTCATTAATCTGTTGTCATTAAATAAAGGGATAATATACTTATTGTAAGAGAATGTTTCTTTTCTTTTCTAGAAATATTGTCTTAAAAACGTAAAGAGAAAAACAGAAATAGCTGTATGTATTTATTTCTTTCAAAGTTTTTAGGACTCTATTATGCGTGTAATGAATTAATATTTCAGGTTATTTTGACTAAATGGTGAATTAGCTACTCATAAATTAGAAAAGATGAGGACCTCATCCAGAACGAAAGAAAGAATGACTTATTCCTTGTGAAATGGAAGCTACTTGTATTAATATAATTTATTGTTTTAGATGAAAAAATAAGTCCTTACCTCAAACAATAAATGGTAAGTCGCGAAATCACTGCTAACAGCTGGTTTATAACTAACGTATGATTCAACGAAAGTCCGGGTTAGCCTGTTATTTCTATTCTATCGGATTTCAATAAATAAGTGTATTGTTGCCATTTCAAATGTTTATTATTGCCTATAAGTAATCGTACGGTTTACGATTATGGACTTGTTGGAACTTTGCCCTCTAAAAACCCTTTAGGTACTTTTACTAGGTACCTCTGAATATGTAATAATTTCTTTTCAAATGCGAGTTACTCTTGCTTTTTAATAATTAATTATGTTTATGTCCAACATCAAAGCTTATATTTGGATCGGATGGGCATGGAAATTTAATTTTTTATAGTAAGATTCAAATAATATATTTTTCGACATTAAATAAAACTCTTTCGTCAAAAAGCTGTATTCTTCATCTTTTATATTTTTACATTTCAATGTGAAATGTTTTCTTATAGAAACGACATTAACTTGGAGATATTAAATTCAATTTAAAAAAATGAAATCAGCTTACAAATATTATTAATAATTTTACAAATATTTATATAATAAATTAGTGTAGATATTGCATAATACATATAAAAAATTGTCGTATTATGTAACTTCCTCTATGTTTGACGTCGGTTAAACATGCGAACAGTTCCAAGGAATCTCGTACTTGAACCAGAGGTTTCAAACAAACGTCTTCATATGATATACATATACATGCACCTTATACATAAAATAATGATAAACAAACATTGTCTGCTATTGTAACGGATTGACACATGAGACGAGACTGGAGACCTCACACGATAAGGCTCGTAAAAGAATTTCATATTATCTTTTGTTGCTAAATTATTAAAATGTTAGCTCATGTAGAGTTAGCTACCTCATAATGCTCTCCTTTAACCTCATGATATACCGTGGGATAGCCATGCATTTGCACGAATGGGCTGGTTCGACCGGAGTGATACCACGGCCTCACAGAAAACCGGCGTAAAATGACGCTTGCGCGTGAGTGAGGGTACCGGAGACCCAATTCCCAACCCCTTCCCCATTAATTTTCCATCCCATCCCATAAAAGGCCGGCAACGCATTTTGTGGCTCCTTTGGTGTTGCAAGTGTTCATGGGCGACAGTATTCACTTTCCATAAGGCGATCTGTCAGCTCGTTTGCCGCCCTATCCAATAAAATGCGTAATTTTATCTACGATTAACGTGTAAGAATGAATGATGTTCTGTGACTATGGAGGACGCTGAAAAATCACACACATTTACTGCTGATAGTAGCTGGCACTGGAAGATGAAACATCACAAGCGGCGATCTTAAAAAATATACTGATTTCATTCTTCCTGTTCGTATTTTGTGTTTATACTCTGTGATTAAGAATGTAACAATTTACAAACCTTACGATATTATATGGATTTCTATTGAATTTTGATTGGTTTATTAAGTTATCAACCGACGCTTATGCATGCGTAACGCCGGGTAAAAGTTAGTTATTTATTATTACATATACATAATATATTATTTAAAAATTTTAAATAGAAATTACGTATATTTATTACTTCATAAGGAAGTTTCACTCCGGGATTTCGATGTAATTTAGATTTATTGGATATTAGATATATTGCTTCCTCGTTTTACGAATTCTTATTATATCATAAAGTGCTATAAATTTCAAATTCTTCAATGCTAAAGATCGCGTGCAGCGGTTCAATGTAATTACTTATTGTAACAGATATGTTATTGCTTGTAGGAAATATAATACCAATAATATTTGTAACTAATTAATCTTATATTAGGAATATTTCCTAATGCACTTTTTTTTTGACGCAGGGTAAATCTTCCTAGATACCCGACTCCTGGGGGATGTCGGGTTATGTGAGATTGCACTCACTAAAACCCCCTGCGATAGCCGCCATAGCACGGAAAACGGAGAGGCTACGGGAACGCTTTCGCAGCACGTCCGCGGCTTCTCCCGTGCGTTGCTCCGCTCGTGGCTTGCGGAGCCCTTCTCAGGATGGCGAAAAATAGTCTCGACCTCCCAATTCCTAAAGCACTTATGGTGAATTAAATTCCGACTCCACTCAAAAGGCACGTGAGTAATAGACACCTAAAAGCGGAAAATCCATTTTTACATATGTATTTGGTATCTACCTAGTAATATACTATTTATTATAGTCAAATAAGGATCTTTTCTCAATTATAACAGAAAGTAATAAAAAGATTAATAAAGCAAAGCTATTGTTTTGCTGTTTTAGTATAAAATAGAAATCAACTATCTGAACGGTAATGGCGCACAACTAGGTATATACAACATTCTATAATTTGACAGTTTATTTGCAATTTTATACTAAAATGTAATAGATATAATTTTGAATATTTAGACCTCTAGTCTATAAACTGTAGATTTTAAAAAAAGTGAGTTAAAACGTTTGGCGACCTAGTGACGTGGCTTTTGCCATAACTAATGGTCAGAATGTGGATCCCCTTTGACAGTAATAGACCTTAACATTTGGTGCTGCGAATCATATATTTCCGGCTTCCTATCAAAGGGTGTAGTGAGTCAATCGAGTGTAAATTAAACCGATGTACTTATACGAATGAAACTGTCGTATCAAATTATTTTCGAAAAGGTACCTTCTAAATTCATGAAGTGAAAACTTAAGAATCAGTTTAGGAAGAGGTACCTACTCCTGCACCGGAAGATGGTTACAACTACGCAAAACTAATAAAATCAAACATTATACATACATAAATATCGGGTTATTCCCAATAGTCCCTCTGGTTGTTAGATTTAATATCTATGTCATATCGACGGTTGAAAGGGTATTTATTGTCATATACATCTTTAATTCTACAATACACATACCTATTTGGATATATGTATAAAAATATATGTCAAAAAATGGCGCTTGGATCAAAAAGCCTTGCAACCGTCTATGTGTACTCTAAAATGTTTCAGTTATAATAATTTAACCAATCTTGGCCAAAAATCGACACCTGGCAGCTTATAAAATGTAACTAATAGTATCAGCTACTTGTATTTCTAGACCTTCTATTTCTCAATAATTAACAATATCAAATGAAACTTTAATAGAAATAGTATTCAAATATCCAACATCCCATCTTGTATTTGCATTCAACTGCATAATTGATAAACACCCAGGAATATTACGAACTAACCTAATAGGCGCGAGGGTGCGCGTGACCTTATTGTAATGCAAAATTATGAAAAAATTTTACGCAATTTAAGTTCTTTCTCCAGTATCAATAAAGGTGAATATTCTATGATGGTGTTGAAGTGATCGGTCCGTTGTACGTAAAATGCATTTGTGCGGAGGCGGTAAGTGGGAGCAAGTAGCAGGATGGACTATTATTTATCATAGCGTCTTTGATAGCTCCGTGAAAAGGAACGTAGCTATTTTTGTTTTCTAGTTAACTTGATATTTTCTCTTCGATTGAATCTAATAATAGAATGTAAACTTTTAGATTGAATTTTGAAATACGATATCTTTTACATCGTTGATAATGAAATAATATAGCAAGTTAGTAATATATTTGATGGATATTTTAAAAATATAAAAAATTAAATATCTTTACCTTTTGTTTGCCATCATCATATATTTCTTCATATATTTCTCGAGAAAACGCATTATCTCAACTGTAAAACGTTTGTTGGCATTATAATATTATCGTCGTAAACTCGATTATTATTGATAAAAACATCACATAAGACTAGTTAAAATTATAAGATAATTAACAACAAACAAAACCTCGTACCTAAATATCCTTACCCTAAAATAGATACCACATCTATAATACTCTAAGCTAAAGGTAGATAGAGCTAAAAATAGCTGAAGCGTATGCCGGAAGCCGCAACATAGCCTCTGAACACATGGCATAAATTATAACAGCTCCTGCTGCGAGAATCACCGATATTACACGAGATAACAAGGTGTAATCCCCGTTAATGTTTAGATTTAAGTCTTAACGTGGAAAATTAATAGGAGGATATAGTATGTATGTGTGTAGCAATAGGTTTGTCGTGGTATACGTCGATAGATATGTATGTATAAATAATTTGGAAGCATCGTGTACGTAATCTGTATAGATTTTCAGCTCCAACTGAGCCAATTTTACTGTACCTACACCTCACAGAAATATATATTCAGGAATTTTTCTCGAGCTGTAAGTTAATTTACAACGCACAATATTTAAAAATACTCAAAAAATATCCTTCCAATTTTAAATCATCCATCAATAAATCAATAAAATGTCCGTTAGTTATCACTTTTCAACATTACATTACAAATAATGTAACTTACGTAAAGTACATTATAAATAAATCTTATACAAAGTGATGTTTATACTTTGTACATTATAACATAATACAATGTTATATTTGGTTACAAGTTATAAGACGCACTGAAACGTAGGCCTTAACAAGAAAACTTTTACTCAGCTGTAGGGTATTTACCGCCTTACGGGCTGATAACAAACGCACAACTTCATAATTGTGTTTCTTGACAAACTTAATAACGATTTAATTAAAATATGCATTTAATTAGTCTCTTTGAAATAAACATATCTTACTATTCTGCATTCTTTCAGTGAAGGTCTCGTTAAGAAGCGTATACGGAGCTGAATACTGAAAATATTCAGAGGCTGTGAGATATTTACTGCTGTTGAAATTAAACCTTGTGATCAGTCCGAGTTACATTTTAATTACATCTTTTAGAATGAAAATACTTTATGAAGAGTATGATTAATTAGTTTATATCGCTGTACTGTTTTTTATTTTATTAAAATGCACTGTTCTCGATGAAAAGTAAAGACCATTTTTTGGCAATAATGGAATCATTCGCAAAATAATCTCTCGCCTGAGATTTTAGATTTTAATGTCTGTCGTTGATTTTTATCCATATTTTCTATATTTCTAAGTTACATGAAGGTACATAAGCAAATATTTTATACAAATTTTTAATTTAATGTTACTCCAACGCAAAACCAGTACCCAGGGGATATCCTGCAGCCTCAGTACTAAGCCGGTGAAATTATGGTATTACAGCAATTTTCCGCGCATGCGTGGAACATCACGCACTCTAAACGCAAACGCCGCCAGACACGTTTTATTATTGCCTAGATTGGTGCCTCTTAGCGTTTCTTAGAAGAATTCCATGTTTCAAACCACATAAATATAGGCTATCAGATTTAGATCTGAACTTTCCATTATTATTTATGGTATAGACAACTATACTTGTTTGTTAAATATCGTTATCATGGAACACTTACTTATATTAAGTTTAAGTTATTAATAGTACATCACGTTGCCTGGGTACTTTGACGAACAAGCATAGCCGAATTTATATATTTGTGTTTATACTAAAATTTAAATCCACAGCGAACAAGCTAGGCTATTTTATAATGTGCCCGACTCAACCCTACTTAAAAATGTGCGTGGTTTTAAGTTAATGTACAGTAATCACGAATGTACCTAGTAGTTAATATCAATTCTCGCTGTGTTATTTTTAGAGCTATTCAGCACATAAGCGCGTGCTAAGCGGCTGTTTCCCCGACTCGACAAAAAGCGCACCGTACTGCGACCCCGATTGACATAAACACACATCCGTTCTTGTTAACATTATATAGTAAATAGGATTAAACGTATTTATCTTGTTCTTACCTAAACGCGCACAAAAATATAGGTTTTGTATAATAATATTGCGTCTTTTAGTATTTGCACTCAAACTTGATGTATTTTACTTTTTTTTTGTTGACGCAGGGTAAACTTTATAGATACCCTACTCCTGGGGGGATGTCGGGTGAGATTGCACTCACTAATACCCCCTGCGATGGCCGCCACAGAACGGAAAACGGAGAGGCTACGGGATCGCTTTTGCACCACGTCCGCGGCCTCTCCCTTGATGTATTTTACTTATGGACTATTGTGTTTATTAATTTGTATTGCATGAAAATTCTTGTGTATCTTCAGGGATAATGTATTAAATTGCGTTTTAGTATGAATATGAGCAATCAATCAATTGTTCTTCTGTTGTAAGACAAATCGTGACAAATGTAACAGTAAAATATTTTTTTTTTATCCGAACTGCTGTTAAGAGGATTGTCACTAAGAAAAGAAAATAGCAACTAAACCAGAAAATAACAGTAAAGGAATTTTTGAAATACAAACTTAAGGTATGACAATTGTTCCTAAGAAACAGACCCATTTCTGAAACTGTGAATTTGATCCCTTTACCTTCAGTAGTACATATTATTCTGAATCCTAACATATTTTTATTCCGAAAATAAGTCAAAGGATGTTCAAAAAATTTTACTCGAAAAGAAGATTTAAATATAAAGAGGTAAGACAAAATCTATCCATTATAGCTTTCAAGGAAATCCGATTTGGAAATGTACGAGATTTTCATAATAGGATAAATTCAACCTGTGTGAGTAGATCCATTGCGATTAAGTCTAAAAATAAATTTTATGTATCGTTAGTAGAGTAGTGAAACTACTACATTATCTTTGTATTTTAGATAATTAATATATTTTTAATTGTTTATTTTATTAAAAGCAGTTTTAGTATGACTCTCTCACCAGTTGTGAAAAATGGCAGACAGCTTTAGGAAATTACCTGTAAGTATAAAGAAAATAATTAATAAATATGTATCAATATTTTAAGATGATGATGGTTCGCCTGTTGTTTGGCAAATACATCTTACGCAAAACTTTATTAGATATATTATAATATACCTAATAGGGATGAATTAATCTCCTCCACATCGAAATGGAAACATTTGTTTCAAATGTAAGTATTATTTCTATCTGGGCAGATTATATTACCCCATTGTTATTGCCAGAAAAATATCAAATACTTTCCAATTCTTGGGTTTCGCAAAAAAAAACTTTCAAACGTCAATATCAATTTTGTTATCAAGGTCAGACATAATTAGATTCACTGTTTGGATGTAACAGGTGGCATTGTTAACGCAAAACGGAAGGCCTTACAATGTAAACGGAACAATGGGATTCTGTCTTGATTGAAATTCTAATAATAGCCCGTCAAAGATTGTGTGGTACATAAAGTATCGGTAATTAATAAAACGAAAAAAATAATTAATAAAAATAAACGTAAAAAAGAATAGTTTTTTTTTACGATTTAGATAGAAAAATTAAGTAGAATGTGAAATTACTTCTTTGGCTACTTTGCTTTATGTACCTATTATTTTTTTATTTCCGCAGAAAACTTAAATCTTAATTTAAAATTTGAAATCATCACAGGTCCTGCTAACGTGGTAGCTTAAGATTTTTTCGGTTTTTCTTACATAGGCCAAACAAAGATGAGCATCGGCACTAGGGTCAAGGAACATATACACTAGACTGTATACACTGATAGTACTAATATACACTAGGGTCACATTGAATTTCAAAAACATCCGATCTTTAATAGAGAAGATGGCTGGAGACTTTCTAACTAGATCTGTCGAACCAGAATACAACGGATTTATCTCGTATAAGCCTAAATGTATTTGCTGATAGCCTACAAATCATCTACGGGGTCAATGGCTCTATGGTCCTTAGATATTCTGGTGAACGATGCCAATCAATACAGAACCAACCCAGTCATAATATAGAACAATAGTGGCTCAATAGTTCTAAAAGTATAATGAGCACCAAGACTTGAAAGTTAAAACTCTACTTTTATGTTTTGACCCATATTCGCAAAGTGAAAAAGTAAAAGCTAATAAAAACGCAATTAAATTTATCAAATGGCAGACAGAATGTTTTAATTAACAAACCAAATTGAGCCTTTTAATACAATAACACACAGCATAACTGGACAGAGCTATAAATGAAGTTGTTACCCTTTCATTAAACACGATCTGAATGGCCACATAACTTTTAATGTCCACTACTCGGATATATCATTTTAAACCGTTATTCTGACCCTTAGTGTATACGTTCTTGTAATACGACGGAACATAATTATTTTCTCTTGAAGTTCCACTGCGTTTTGATTATTTTCTTATCACTTCGTTTAAATATATTCTTATGGATGGGGATTTTGAAAGGATTTTTTAAAATTTTCAGTAAGTTCGTTAATTTATCATAGGTACATCCGCGCTGCTGTCCGCGGTTCCAGTCTTTGACATTTCCAAGGAAAGCATAGTCAGGAAGCGTAGTCAGTAAAGTCAGGGTTTTATGATACCTTAATATTAAAGTATGAAAATGACACAGACTCTTGAACAGATAACTGTTCGTCGCAATTATAATATTAGTACAGATTATATCGAGATGAATAAACAAATATCTATTTAGCATACGGAGCGTTAAATTACTGCTGGATGAGCAGCGTTTACACGTGGTTTATTTAATCCGCCATTTGATGGCGCCACTCAAGATACCTAGTGCCAAGTATTACATTTCTTTCCCACTTCGTATCTTACACGCACGAGCTGAATATCTGCCTCGGTTGTGACTAGAATCATAAAACACGACGTGTGAAGACCACGCATAGATAATTCTGTTTGCTACCCACTGAATGTCAAATAGACAGCTTAGGTCTGAGTTAGACTTTGCTAGCGCTTTTGAATCTAAATGAAATTGAAGTACTTATAGTAGAGTTTATGAAATGTTTACTTTTAAACCTCTAGCTAGAAAAATTATGTGCTCAAACGTGTATTGTAAGGATACCTACTTTGGTGAGTCAAACAGGAAGTTATCTAAGCTAAAGGAAACATTTATTCAGATACTGTGCGACTTCAAGCATCAAGAATCATATACGCGTAATGTTTTTATTAAACAAAAAGAAAAATGAATTCTAAAAGCAGAATTATATGTAATAAAGTATCAAATTAATGTTGTGTGTCAATATAACGACCGTGTAGGTTCCCAGGTAATGTTCGCAGCGGGAGGGAAGACTATATTCTCTGCATGTCGTTAGTAACACCGAGTAATTGTAGTGAATTAGTTTATTAAATGTGGATTTATATTAGTCATTTAGTAGAGACTCCTCTTGTACGTTGGCTTTACTATAGTCCCGTAATTAAATCAAATCACAAACCAGTACCTAAATAAGAAACCCAACCAGGATAAATAAATGAAATTATCGGTTATTAACGTGTTATATTTTTCGTATTTTTTAGAACAAGAGTCACAATTATTCTGTCTATTATCTCAAATATATTTAAGGCGAAAGTTTTGCAGTAACACTGACCGTAGTTAGCGAGATGAGAGAGATGATAGGCATTAAAAAATTATTTTTAAATTACTTCTTAAAATGATAAACTTTAAGATGCTAAGACTACTCGATCGGTTTTCCATTCCATATAACTAAACATTCATATTAAACCGAATGTTAATTTTACGATTTTGTGGTAAAAATGAAACGTACAAAGTCTAGCATGAAAACGCTTTATAAAGTCAATTTCAACAACGACATCTATGTGCGAAGCTGAAGTGGCTATTAAACAAAGGTCGTGTGCAAACAGTGTAAGCATCAATAAATTTTTCAAGTGTTTACAATTCTCTCGGGTTCACAAAAATAACAAGATAATGTACACATGTCAGTTATAGTTAGGTAGACAACTTGCAGACATTTTGGAACGTAAAGGCAGATTAAGGGTATTTGTTTGCTATGGGTAAACAACAACCTTGAATGTTACATTGAAAATAGCATAGTATTTCTAAATATTATAAGTCAGTTAACTTTATCTTCAGTTTCTATACCTAGTTTTTAGGGTTCCGTAGTCAAAACGGTACCCTTATACTTTCGCTATGTCCGTCTGTCTGTCTGGCCTAGGGATTGCAATCCAGCGGCGTTTTCAATCCAGCTGGATTCTTGCTGGATTGACCTAAATCCAGCTGGATCCAGC
>DVXP01002556.1:0-12538 GCA_018235645.1 Junonia grisea | reverse complement strand
GTATTAATATCTATTATAATACTGTCATACTGAATAATAAAACTATTTAATAAATGTTTTGTTTCATTTGTCTTCACTTAATGTGACAAGTGACAACCGTACCAAAATAGGTGACAATTTTTGACGTTCTTATGAAGCTTTGTCTCTGTACAAATAAAAGAATGAATCAATCCGATTCATTCATTTATTTGTACAAAGTACTGAAGTAAAGTTTGCCAAGAACAAATATTATGAAAAAAGAACCGAAAATAACGATAGAGTCGCTCCTATTTTTAATGTCACAGTTAACGAAGGAAACATATACAGTTAAGCGTTAACCAAAGCATAGAAAGCCCAGAAACATATTTTGAACACATATTATGTATTTATTCGATTAATAAAAAAATCTGTAGATATATCTACTGTAGATCTACGAGTTTCCATTATACTACGAGCAGGATGTGCACGTCTTGACCCTTAACTGCATAAAAATTAACTGGAGATTTTACAAATAATCAACACATGCAGTTTCTAATTTTCGCACCATTGGCAAATTGTTTATAACATCTGTTATATGTGCGAATTAAACCCATACGTTTGACGTAGGATTTTGCAGTGGTATTATACACATGAAGAAGAATTTAGAACATGCACTTTAAGTTCAGTTTCTTTTTATTATTATTATATTTTTTTAACCCGGAAAAGGCTTTGTAAATATTACTTGAAATATAATTTTATTTAGAAATCAGAATAGTCTTTAGCAAATATTTTAAGTTCAATAAAAACAGCAAGAACATTAAAGTAATTAATATGTTTACTGCGTTCGTCTACATCTTACAATTCACATGCTCTCTGATCTCCACAAGCAATTCCTCACCCCGTTGTTGAGAAATCAAAAGACATTTCTAAGTCATAATTATCAATTTTAATTTTGCAAACAGATTGATCGATGGTATAGTTGAACCAATCTAAGTCATAAATTTTCCACCAATAAATTATTTGACTGTTTTAAATTAATTAAGATTTTACATCTCAAAAAAATTAATTATTTAAACAACTGTACTCAAAACTGTACTCAACTGTACTGTAAAAGCTGATATCAAAACGCCAACGAAAGTAGCAAAAGCTCTAATTTTAAATCACTTTTATATCTTTAAAAATTTGCAACATCGAGAAGTATTTAAATATCTCTTGTTGTAAAAGCCACGACAAGCTTGACTTTACTGACAAGCTTGTGGGATTTTTTTTTAATTTAACAAGACAGAATATAAAATTGATAATCACAACTGATAATACAATTAATATCATTTAAATAATGATATAGTTGACAAATAGTCACACGTCCTTTAAAAATAATATAACCATAGTTTTCATTATTTCAGTAAAGACAAATGGAGCTACATTCAAGCTGAATTCAAATTGAACTTTGAAACGGAAATCTAAGATATTTTAGATTCACTTCATGAATTTTTATCGTCATTAAGATCTAAGGTATATTAAAACCACTATTTTGTTAGTTATTATTATAGTAATGATTTTAATTCTTTCAAATTAAGGTGACTAGTTTCAATAAATTTATATACCGATTTTCAGTACAATATTACACGCATATTTCCATTCGGCTTGGGAACTAAGAAATATTTTGGCAAATATATATCAGGTCAGACTGATAAATTGCTTCAATAGATAGTAAATTAATTGTTAATAGCGTCAATATAATTTTACTTAAAACGTTCATCATAAAATTGCAAATTTAATGACACCTATATCGTAATTTTCGGAAAATATTCAAATATTTTGGAAAACACCTATGATTGGTAAACACTTTACCATTGGTAAACACTTTGAATGAACTGCCAACCCTTAGCTTGTCCACTAGCGCGCGATCGTCAACTGATTTTTTCCTAAGTTTCGACGCGTATTTGACAGGCAGCCAGAGGACACTCACACATGCCGCGCCGTTGTTTGAAGCTTTGTTTTTGTATACTTTATCTATTCTGTGGTCATACTGAATAAGAAAGCTAATAAATGTGCTGTTTAATTGGGCTTAATCTAATGTGACAACAAGCAGACCCTGGTTAAGTCCGGGAAAAATGCTAGGAAGAAGAAGAATCTAATGTGACAACCCAACCAAAACAGGTAAATAAAACTCATGTGGTTGGAAGTTTAACCTATGAGTTGATACAAGTGTGTGAGTACAAACATTTGTAACTTGTATGGGCTTGAAAAGAGTAACAGTCGAGTTTCTTGCCGGTTCTTCTCGGCTAGGATCTACCTTCCAAACCGGCGGTAGATTAAAAAAAATGTAAACTGACGATTCAAAAGAACTCCCAAAGCCAACTTGAATTAAAAATATTTTGAATTTGAATTTAAATTGAATTGTGCGAAATGTTCATAATATCTCAAAGAAACAATTACATAATATTATATTAATTATTCCATTCTATTTGCTATTCAAAATAGATAATTATTTTGCGAAGAGAAAATGGCGGGAACCAGCTAGTTTTAAAATTTTCCTTTCCTTTTCCTCCTGTCTTTGAAGTCGGTTAAAAATAATAACTTATTATACCTCTACTATCGCGAAGCATTTAAGGTAGATCTCTATTTTCGACATGCAAAAAAATAAATTAATTAATTAATTCTACTTCTTCTAAGAACTTTTAAAAATGTCTTTAAAATTTCTCATTTTTTCTAAAAAATAAATCGTTCGAATCGAATAAATCCCTGAGAATTACAATCTGGACATACATTTGAGCATATGAATAGGAATTATTTTTTTAAATGTTAGCATTTTATATAACATTTATTAGGTAAGTTTCGATAAATATAAGCAACTCAAATTTTACTTACAGGATAAAATTTGAAAGTGCTGATTTATAGATATCAATTATGAACCTGGGAGTAGTTGATTAGCTAAATACATAATGAAAGTCGCGGGTTTAAACCTTGGCTAGCAACCCTGGATTTTCAAGTTTAAATTCATCTCGTGTTAAACCTTGAAAGAAAACATCGCAAGGAAACCTACATGTGTCCGCAAATCTGACCTAAAATGTTTATAAGTACCTATTTAGTTGTAAGGCATTTTGCAGAGGTAAAAAAATAAAACAAGGTAGAATTTTATGAAAATCATTTTATTATTATCAAAGTCTACTTCGATATGGGCCATACGCGTTAATAATACTTAATAATAAACAATACTAAGAAACTCTACGTAATGCGTTTATTTTCGTTCACAACTTCAATTGTACGATCTTCGTGTGTTTTGCGAATGGAAAAAAAAACATATTTTAATTTACAATTTCATGTTCATAAAAAATTACAAAATTTAATGCATTTTTAAGAAACAAAATGTTAGCATCATTTAATATTGGAAGTAACAAATTTACTTCATCAAAAACTATTTCAAAGTTAATCTATAGAGCTTTTTTTAATCTATAGATTATATTAATAAAACAATTACATTGTACTAAAAATATGTTTTGTAATAAAAAAAAACTTTTTTTTTCTTTTATTTCATCTATATTTTCCATTCGCAATTACATTATTTTGAACTTAAGGCGTGATTACATTATAGTATTGATATATTTTATAAGGCATGTTTACATATCCACATATTAAAATATTCGAAATATTGTCTTTAACCGACTTCAAAAAGGAGGAGGTTATCAATTCGGTCGGTATTTTGTTACGTGATGTTTTCATCATTTTTTTTTATATTACAATTATATATTTAACCTTTATTTATTTGGAAATTTCAGAATTAAAAAATTAGTAATTCATATTGGCCATTGAATAATTTAAAAAATGACAAAAAAAAAATTGACGTCTAAATCAACATCAAACTTTTCATAAAGTAGGTATTAAAAAGCTGTTATAACTATTAATATGTGGATATACAAAATTTCCATATGTTTTATAAATACGATAAAATTTTCATAAAATATTACAAAATATAATATTGATTATTAATTCCATAAAGGCCATATTATTATATGATTAAAATTGCTTACAAAAATTCGACGTTAAGTAGAGTACACATCGTATGTTTTTGAGATTTCTTTTATAATAATGTTAGTAGTCATGTAACATTAATTATAGTTATTAAACGAGGATTAATACTTAATGAACTAACAGTCTCAACGAGTTAAGTATACTTGTCTTCAGATGCGATTAATATAAAAAAAAATGTTGCCAACATAAATATTATGTTTCGTTTTTAAGCGCAAAAAAATATTGTCTTTAAATATCTATTAAAAATAGGATCAATTCCATGTTTCAAAAATGTTGTAATTCCGAAATGTAATAATCCAGTTTACTGACCAAAGTTAATATTATCTCGAAATGATGTTTTTTCCATCTAACGAGACGTCATTAAAATTGACCAGTATGTTGAATTGTTCTTCGAAATATACCCATATTAAGTTCAATTCAATTCATTTAGTGTTTTTAAAAAAGTAATAAAAATATCAGAAAAATAATTTTCATTAAAATAGAATATACGTAATATCTATAAGAGAATAAGTTGATAGATTTTTCTGTTCATAATCAAGACAGGCAGTGATGGGACATCGGAATGTAAAAATAAACGTTATTTTTAATTCACCCTAAATCGCAAAAAAATCATAACCTAAAAATAACAATCCTACTTTTTGGTGTTAGTAGTTAAAAAAAACTTATAATGTAAAAAAAATAAATACTTTAAAATTTTTACCATATTCGATTGCACAAGAAACGTTATTTTTTGTAAATATATAGATTATCTAATTCTATATATTCAAGATGGCACTTTTGGATAAATATATAGCAAAATAAGCATATCAACAAATCTTTATGTACATTGTGCGTCGTTACATTTCGTGCATAGTGATGATAACATACCGCCAAAAATATTCATCTTGTCTATGGCACAAGACATCAAAGCTCGAAGGAGGTTTGATAAAAACAAACTATTTACAATGTTATAATAATTAACAATATTTAAAAACTACGCTCCAGAAAGTGGATATCAAAAAGTGGAGTAAAAAATCAGACGGATTTTTTTAAATGCAAAGGTATCACTCGACAAGCTCATTGGAATTTATTGACAACCTGCTTCACCCAACTCTCCTTTGGGTCGTTATCGTTTACGTCAGGACTTGGTTCACTAACACTATTTTTATTTAAAGGAATATTCGGCCTTAAAGTCCCGACATTCGAACTAACACGTTCTTTACTTTTATTTTCACTGACACCTCGTTCGAAGGACGCCATCTTCGTCGTAATTGATTTAGGCTTCGCTAATTGTATGGGTTTTTTATTCTGTGCCGGTTTACTTATCTGGCCCTTAGTCATTTGTTCGATTTCTAATCGCCTTTCCAGTACCGATTTCGATGTTGACGGCTGTTCTAGTGACGTGCGTTTGTTTTCTATTACGGTTTTTGTTTTTCTCGTCGCTGAATCAAGGCTCGCTCTTTCGAAGCTCAATCGTTTCATCTGTATATTTCCTTGCGATTTTACATCTTCTTCCACTACTTCTTTAGCTTCTATCGTTTGACTTTCAGATTTAACTACTTGGCTTCCTAAATCTATTTTGTCTTTTGGTGGCACTGGTGTAGAATCTGATCGTGTGTATGTTGATTTGTAATTTGTATTTCTCTTAATAGTTCGCGTATTTACACTTTCTGAGGATGATGATTGGTCTTGAGTCTTACTTAAGCTGTTCTTAGTAATTGTTGTTTTAACAGGGACTGTTGAAACGGAAGGTACGGTTGTTATTTTAGGTTTGATCGGCACGGGGGGAGCAATCTTTGCTTTCGTCATACTTTTGTCATCCTTTTCTGCTTTAATTGTATTTTGATTGCTTTCTGTATAGTTTATTTTGTTCGTTGTTGTAGTTACTCTAGATTGAATAGATTTCTCAAAATTATTTGTTGTGACGACAGTCTTCTTTGTTCTAAATGACGACTCACGTTTGATACTCTCGACTCTTGTCATGGCTTTATTAAAAACTTTATTCTTAGCATCCGTCGGTCCGTCATCAATGTCTTCCTGATCAGAATACACAGCGGAATCTCTAAACATATCCGCATCCGTTAGTTGTTCAATTTTTTCAAACGATTTTTCATAATAACTCTCATCTGAATTCACTTTTGACGCTAAGGTTTTTTCAGTAAAAGTATTTATTTTAGTTTGGCTTTCTTGGTACGTACTTTCACTAGATGATGTTACGAATGACGAATTAGAAAACAGACTATCTGGTCTTAAAGCGTTTTTGTTTATAAGTACATTAACATTTTTGAGAGCATTCTTTTCGCTCATTAGAGTGGTTGGATCAACATAATCAGATTGGGCTATTCTTGCGCCTAAGTGTTTGCTACCTTGCATGTACACAGGCAATTTATTCAGACTTTGGTACGAACTATTATTAGATTTAGAAGGTGACGGTGTACTAGCTAACGAACTGGATACATTCGTAACCATACTAATACTTTTTTCGTAATTCGGCCGTAAATTAGGTTTCTGATTAATGTTTTCGCAGCTTTGAGACATAATATCTAAATTGTTCTTCTCTTTCTGACTTTCACTCATAGTCGTGTGATCACAGACGCTTTTACTGAGAACATCGGTTTTTATCGAATACACCATAGTTGACGTGGTCGGACTGTTATCAGTTGATGTAATTATCACTTTTATTTCACTCTTTGATATGTTTTGAGAATCGTCATTCTTAGTTTTATTAGATTCGGATTTATTTTGGTTATCGTCCGGTTGTTCGTCACCGATAATACTTCTAAATCTTTGTAATAGATTTTTCGAATAGCTACGTGGGTTTAAGGCTGATCTCTTTTCACTGGTAGGACTTTTTAGATCTGTTTTTGGGTTTTCTAAAGTGTGATCGTTAGCATTTATTTCAGTGTCTTCATTATTCTTGGGTGGCGTACGACTTTTAAAACGGCTTAGTACATTTTTGAGTGATAGCACATTACTCGTAGGTTTATATATTTTATGCTCTGGATGTATAACATCTACGTTCTTAGTTTTGTCTTCATTTTGCTCAACAGTCAACGCTTCGCACGAAGACGTGGTAGATACGTTTAAGTTAGGTTGAGAAGTATTCAGGGGATTTTCATTCTTATTATTATCTAGGTCAACTTTTTCAAAGTTATTTTTATAGCATCTATCGATTTCTTCTTCTAATTCTAAAGTGGATTGACTAATGTTTTGCGCGTATTCATCTTCTTTTGATTTTGAATTTTTATTGAATTTCAAAATATCTCCTTCACTCATATAAGTTTCAACATCGTCGTAACTGATTTCGCTTTGATCTGACGCAATTGTAAATGGTCTATCAACACTCATTACTTTTCCATCCCTATTAAGATAAGTTTTGCTATTACTGTTCGGTTTACATTTAAAAGTACTTAGATTATTATCTTCTTGACCGCTCGTTACTACTTGAAAACTTCTGGGTAATGAACCAGATTTTCTGTCTCTAGAAACGTTAAAATGTTCCTTTTGACGACTTAGCCATATTTCTGGCGTATTAGGACTCTGTTGATCCGGACTCATCGGCAAATAGTCACTTGGCAAAGTTGTGGGAACTTCTTTCTTTCGTCGACAGACTTCTATAAGGTTATCATAAATGTTTTCATCGTTACTTGCTTTAGCGGGACTCTTATTCTCCATAGTCACATAATAATCATTTGAATTATTCTCTACTTTCGATACTTTTTGTGGCGTTTTCACTGGTACATCATATATTCCATCATCTAAATTATCGTGACGTTTAACTTGATCGAATGATAAGTAAACATAATCGGATTCCGGTCCACGAACTTTAACTAATTCTGGAGGGTTCTGTGGAGATGGCACCCGTCTTGGTCGAGAAATATGTGGATTATGTTGTATAGATTTACTTTTATTACTTAGTTCATGTAAATTATTATCCACTCGATTCTCAACTCTCAATGTTTCATAGATATGATCTTCATCGGACGCATCATCAACTTCACTTTGGACGTTACGTTCTGGTTCTTCATGTTCATTAATATTTAATTCAATATTGTCTGACATTTGACGCATATACTTTGGTTTCAACTTTGTTAGTTCGTTTTTGGCCAATATAACTTGATCTGGATTCGAATGAGACTTTAATAACCTCTGATGCCTTCTTTGAGCAGTATTCCGTAGTTGTTGCTTTTTAAGTAGCTTTTGAAATTCCCTATTTTGCATCAATAGTTGTGATATAATCTGTTCTAAGGGTTGTTCAATTTCTTCACAGCTTTCCTGAACCTCTTCCTGCTTGGTTGCAACATCTTGTGACTTATCTTCCGTTTCAGTTCCTTCATTTATGACTTTTTGTTTGTTTAAGTACTTGACTTTTTCTAATTCATTCTTTTTAAACGAATCCGTTTTTTCAATAAGTTTTTTATACGTTTCTTCATCAATGTCTTCATCTTTACTTATTTTATCTGGAATATTTAAAATTGGTTGAATCTTTGGTTTGTCAACGTTGAGACTGTCATTTGATTCAGATATATGCAGAATATTCTCAGTAGACACATCAGTCGAGAAATCTGTATAAAACCGGGTTGTCGTATCAGACCCGAGGCGCAATCCTTTCGCTCTATTCTTTTTAATCTTCGAAATTTTCTTTGGTATATTTTTAGTAGTGTACATCTTTATTTCTATGTTCGGTTTTACTACAGTATTAGTTCCTCTCTTTCTACTGTCTACTTCAGGGTCAGATATAATGGCTCCTTCATTACCTTTAACTTTTTTAGTAATTTTATTAGAACCACAGTTTCGACACTCGAATTCTATTTTTTCACTTCCTTTGCTATCTGTTCTTTCACTGTCACTGTCTTGAGATTTCTTTGTAATTATTATTGTGTTTTGAAGACCAGGTTCTGATTTTCTCCTCCATGTACCTATTTTCGATAACTTAGATCTTTGAGGATCATCCTTTGACTTCGACCGTAGTGTATCTGTCCGATGTTTCTCTATATCATTACACCTTGACTTTCTAGTATGTAAAGTTCCCATTGAGTCAGTTACTGGAATATTTTCTTTAATCTTAGCGCATTTTAAACAAGTTTTTTGAATATTTTTAACGTTAGACCCACTATTAATCTCCGTCAAATCTTCTTTACTTTTACTTTCCGTATAACTAACAATATTATCAGATGAGTGATAACCTCTGGTTTTGTTCAAAGACCCTCCAAATTCCTTTGTGAAACTTTCTTGAGAAGATTTGAAGTCTGAGCATTTGCAAGCCGATTTATTCCTTTCAATTTGTTCCGTACTACCAGCATCTATGTATTGTAGTGCTCTGTCGCACTCATGGCATTTCTCTCTTGTATCACTTCCAACATTTTTACATGAACATTTTTCATCTTTAACTTTGTCTTTGGAGAGTTCTGTTTCGCAATCTGAGCAAAGATCAATGTAACAGTTGTCGCAAGTATAATCCGTTCCTTTCTCAGCTGAATATTGCACACAGTCGCATTCTTGGCTCTCGTCTCTAGAATTATTTATTGTGTACTTTCTATTAGCTTTCTTTAGTCTACCTCTGATACCGTTTTCGAAAGATTTTCTTCTCTCTCTTTCTATTTTTCGTTTTTCGAGGTACTCCGGTGCTGATAGTTGTTTTCGCATAGATGCTTGTGTGATGAGATTATGTGATTTCTCAGCAAGGATGTCATCTGCAACAATACAATAAATGCATTACAAACATGTACACAGACGTCCTTTTAATTATTTTTCAGTATTAAGACGTATAAAAAATTTATGTAGTAAAACTCACCATCAGTTTTGTTTTGCCCCAACTCCATCACTAATTGCCTCGCGTGGGATGGAATGACAGCATTGTAGTTCTCCAATATTACCTAGAAATAAAAAAATACTTTTATTTATTTTTACAAAACAACGCAGGATTTTTTATTGAGCTTAGTGGGTATAAGGTAAGATTTGTAAAAATGACGTTTATTTATACTATTACTAATGGGAACGCCATACTCGTGTCTTACCCAATTCGACAATAAGGTACACTCTCGCTTGTGCCTCGGCGAGCGTGCCTGTAGCATCAGCTGGAAACACGACGCGTCATGTTGTTGCACTAGGAGAATAGGTTGTTATTGGATAATAGATCGTACCCGCTTCAGCAATAAGGTCCATTCTCGCTTGTACCTTCAATACGATGATTGCATGATGTGAGCCGCGTGTAGCTGCTACTAGTACACGATGATGATGATGATGATTGATGATTCTTGCATCATGTTGGTGCACTGACGGTAGTAGCTGGTCATTGGATAATGAGTCTTACCCGTTTAGTAATAAGGTCTACTCTCGCTTGTGCCTTGGCGAGCGTGCCTGTAGCGACAGCTGGGAATACGACGCATCATATCGTTGTACTAGGAGAATAGGTTGTTATTGGATAATAAGACTTACCCGCTTCAGCAATAAGGTCCACTCTCGTTTGTGCCTCGGCGAGCGTGCTTGCAGCGTCAGTTGAGAGCGCGGCGCGTCCCACGGGATCACGTGGAAGGACAGTGGAGCTCCGGCGATGGACTCCACCAGCATCATGTTGTTGCACTGGAAAATAAAAATCATTGGTTACGATAAATTATAAATACGACTTAATGGTTGTAATTTGATAGATTGTGTCATACAACAAGCACTAGTGATATTAGATAGTTATTAGAAATTTCAAGGAACTGCTTAGGAAGTTATACATTTGACAAGTGACTAGTAAGTTGGGGAGAACAAACTTTTCAAAATTGATATCGGCTCCTATAGTCCTATTATGTCTCTTTGTTTCTAGGTTAAAAACATTTTGATAATTTTCGTATAACAGAAAGGTCGTGGATAGAAAGAACGTTATTTACAATTAGGGCAAAATATGACAGTATGTTCTAAAACTCACTGCATTCTATATTACTTTGATCAGCAATAATTTCATCTAACAATAAGTAACAAATTCCATACGTAAGTGACATTATTCTAATTTTTCATATAAAACTTACCATAATATGAGACTTGTAGGCAAGTATCCCATCCTCCCGGTTCTTGGTGACGAGGAGCATCTTGTCGAAGAGGAAGGCGTGACGCATCGCCTTCGCGCCGAACACTCTGGAAGTTGCGAGAAATCATTAGTTTTTACATACAAGATACTAAATTTGAGACAAGTGACCTAACTGATTCTATCAGGCGGGGATTAATTAATCGTATAGATTAAAACTAAAAATCTATAAAACTTTAAGCGTGTAATTCTTCTATATATATTTAACATTTATGTTAGATATCGATAGACCTAAACATCGCGATATATTTTTATATATTGGAAAACGGCTGGACAGATTTGAATCAAAGTTCTAACCCGGCAACTAATTTTTCTACGGGTGATATAGACAGACAGCAGCAGATACTTACTTAAGTTGAACAAAGAAGTAATTGTGGTATTGTGGTAATTTAATTTTAATATAAAGTGAACAAAATTATACCTAAAGGTCCCTTCGGCGCACAACTCTCCGTAAGTCGTCAAGTCTGGTCCGTTCCACCCGTACAGTAACGACTGGATCTCCTGTAAAGAAAAAATGACAATTTTAATAAATTGCATTTCATATGAACCTGCACATTTTCAGGTAGAAAGATTTACTTCAAATTCAATAATTAAATAATAAATGATAGAACTGCCAATGAAAATATAGCATCCCATGCATTTTTAGAAGATGATTTTTCAATTATCCTTCTTTAATTTTTACATTACATTTAAAATTAGGATACAAAACATACCTACTTTATATTGAAGCAGATTTTCTAAACTGTCTTTAAGATCTACATTCAGCTTTCAAAGAGATTGTTTTTCTTCTCACCTGAACCCTCACAGCGTGCTCGTGCCGCCTCTTCATGTCGTCGATGTGGTGCGCGATGCCCGTCATCTTCAGTAAAGCGTACTCCGTCTCGCAGGACGCACATTGTTTTACCACGTTCTGGAAGGAAAGGGGAAGAATATCTGGTAAGAATAGTATTTTAGTACCCCTTCAAAAAGTTTTGAGTGAGTATCATAAGATCTATTATAAACCTTTTTTAAAACCTGACTGATTCTAGATAGTTCAGTTAACCGTTCTGTAAAAAATTGATTGTTTAAATAAATATCTAATCTTAAACAAAATAAAATATTTTGGTAATTGTGAAAACTTTAGTTTGTTGTTGAAATATGTATAAGGATAATCATAGAAGTATATCAAGAGATCAGATTTCAGATTTCAGATTCTTTTTGGATTTGTTTTGTTATAAGTAACTTTATTGAGACTCGCTTCATTATTCTCACGATGACGAAGTTGATGCTTGCTACAAAGAAACACCTTACCTTCTCGAAATTGTGACAATAATTTTATACATAAATACTGACAATAACTTTTGTTAAAATCACATCTAGAAGACGAATCCTTCCTAATACAAATATGTACAAGAAATAATCAAAGATACAAAAAACCATCACCAACCTGCAGCAACAAATGGTACTTCAAAATCCTCTGAACAGGTTTCAGCAGATACGACGCAAGAGGCAGCGGATGTC
>DVXP01002555.1:0-12540 GCA_018235645.1 Junonia grisea | reverse complement strand
TGTAACTTCGCCGAAACGTCGGGCAAAAAGGTATTGTAATACGTAAAGATTATCGCGATAAGACCCGTCTACAAAGCCCATATCTTTGTCATTTTTAATTGATTTGAATGATTCTTTTTCATTAAATTTGTCTTAATTACTGTTTAGTAAATTGATAAAAAAACATAGTTGTACTTGTAGTTGTCAACTAGGTTTGTGATATTACGGATTGAAGTTAATTGTATTTTCTATGCAAAAATAATATTATCTCGTATCAAATCCAGCCCTGTACGAATGTAACACCAAGGCGAAGACTTACTATCTGCGGATAGCCGTGTTCAGTCCGGCCCACACTGGATACAGTGATCTATTTATTCTGAACCACCATCTCATGTCCGATTGACAGCCTATTTTAGATTATATTCTTTTATATTTCTATTTTTATATCAGGTTTATAAGCATAAATGTTACTTGGAAACGTTTTAAGATTATGCCTTGTTTCTTTATTGTTTATAAATATATACCTACGTATGCGGTATGCCTTGTTATTTCGGACGCGTTATATTTTTACTACAGTCAGATTAATGGACGTTTGATACTGAATTGGTTTCTAGGGTAATTTAGCTATTTAATTGTCGAATAAATGCTTCGCATGACGGTACATAAATTTTTATATGTAAATAGTATGGTATGCTTTCTTTCCGTACATTTTTCGACGCCGAAAACTTAAAGGGATTTTTGAGGGACACCAGTTTGACGTCATCATGTGATAGCTCGTATTCCCGGAAAATCGAAGCATTTCTTGCGGAAAGTGTTGTCGAGTGTGATTTTATAGCCAACAACATAACTCTTCCGTCCATATTTATCTACCTGGTTATAGGTATGTGTATTTAAAATGAACACAAAAATCGTATATAGTTCGACAAGTTGCTTAAATTGCTCAGATTTGTTCCCACAATTTTTTATTATCTTTTTTATGATGGATATCTTTCATGTCAATCATGAAATCATTTTTGTAGGAAATTCCATTTACGTTTAACAAAATTTTGTTGTACTTTAAATAAGCGTATAAACGCTTTACTCAACACGCTTAATAAAACCAATACCAAAACGTTTAAGACCATGCACTTATTTAGTTCTGGTTTTGGAAACTTTTAAGATAATATTACATCCATTAACGTAAAAGTAAAATAAAATATCGAACGACTTTATTTGTAAAATTATACCCACATAGACAAGGACATGATTTTAAAGAATAATATTTGCGCCTTCAAAAAACTTGATACGTTTTATTACTGCTTATTTTACTTCTAAATGGAAAAGACTCGCTTTTTATTGTGAGGGCCGTGACATAGTTATTAAAAAAACAATAATATAAACAATCAGATATCAATGTCTTTGGTACGTATACTTTAAGAGCATAAAGTCGATCGGAATATACTCGTAACAATAAAATTTTTATGCCGCGGACATGGTCTCAATATCCCCCAAAGTATTATTTAAAAAAAGAGGATTATTATTTAATCCTAAGTGAAGTGTCGTCTTCATTTTATCAAGCTTCAAGTGTCGATATATTGTTATAACGGCCTTGTCAGGGCACTAAAGAGTGCAGGCCCGATAGCCACGAGGATGTACTCCCTTGTTAACGACTCCACGGCCAAATAAATTTGTAACCAAATTAGTCCCGAGCGATAAAATTTATTCGAAATCCACTAAGAAGAGTAAAAATAACACATTCTCTGTCGGATTAAATAAGAGATACGAGCGAGATACGGACCTCGAACGCCTCTTCCGCCCGTTTTTAACACTTCCAATTAATAAAATTGATTTTGTTTTTTAATTAAGCCCGTAACGAAGACCGTGGCTTGTTTAAGGTCCGATCAGGTATACCTCTTAAGAGAAGATTTATTTTATTGCTCAAAGCACAGCATCGGGATCTCTGAGTCGGATCGCGTGCACGATGGCTAAAACACCGATGGATTACGGTTTATAGCGCCATCGAGGCATAAAATTTGTGTTTAAACAAATACGAGCGTAAAATTATTGTATACGTATCAAAGTTACACATGAACACGTACAAGAACAAAATACATTTCAATAACAAAAGCTCAAACGTAATTTATCTTACGTGTACAAATGTAAAATATTAGATACACGATGTAGACCTTTCGTATAACGAATATCATTTAATCACGGAAAGAGCCTTCGTCGACAAAAAACGACTCGTTTCAAATAGCTTTACTCACAATTCACATGCAGTGGATGTTCCATAAACAAAAGTCTGATTCGAAAATAAATGCAAAAGTCTACTACATTTACAAGCGTTTAAAACCTGGCAATTTCTGACAAAAATTCCAGTCATATTACTGCTAATTATGGTGCCGACATGTACAGTCAACGACACGTCGCTTTTATTACTAAAAGTCGATCTTATGTCTTCATAGATAAGGACTATTTTGACATTGAAGGATCACTCTTCGCGGACGCCCGTACTGAAGCACGCATGAACGCATATTTACTGGTAAAATGTATGAACGAATCCTTACAGCATTTTACACATTTGCATATGAATGTGTAATTAAACAAGGTCTATGCGGGTTCGAAATACACAATCTGATTTGTGATTTTGAACTCTATTGCAGTTCGAAGAATTTTTTTAAAGAACTTCCATATCTTTTATTTATCGAAGATGCAATTAATTTAATTAACGAAGTTGTCTCTTTTAATTATCAAGAATTAATTTGACTAAGTTAAATGTTAAAACACATGAATATTGAAATGAGTTTCTTAATACGTGTTTATAGTTTTATCTTATAGAGATAACATAAAACGATTTATTTAAGACATAGCAGATAGTATAATTATGTTTATCGACGTGATGTAGACTCTTCGGACTCAAAAAAAAAGAACTTAAAACAAGAGTGCAATCAGAGAAAAAGGTACAATTGACGTGAACATTGTAAACAAGCACGGTTTCAACAAAGAATAAACACTTCAGCTCAATATGGCATGCGATAATACGGTCAAAGAGAACTCAAAACAAAAGTCGGAGACCCTTGAGGGAACAATTAGCCGAATCACAGTAATTACGGCGCACATTGTAAGCGATACCATCATTGAACGTTTTTTCTCAAAGCAATGAAACAAAGGGAACCCTTTGGCACGTGGCTCTCAATATGTTACAGTGTAGGGCACTCGTGTGTTTTATGCAAATTTTTATGTTAGAGATTAACGATTTTGTATGTGTTATATTGGTACTTTTTTTGCTCATGAAGTTATATATTTAATGAGAGTTAAATTTACAACCACCTTTCTTGTAATAAGTACTTCAAGTCTCAAACAATATTTTAGCTGTAATAAAATAGAAAAATAATAATTAAAGCTAATTTTTGGAAACAAAACAAAAACCATATTGGCTAAATGTTCATTACATTGACGCGAAGCGTTCGTATATGACATACTTCTCTATACAGTTGTGGCGTAATACTATTTATTATAACATACATGAACACAATAAGCATTATGAGCTTAAATCCAATAATTATGACTGCAGAATAATTATCACTTTAATCTGCTAGGGTACGATCGAACAGATGTGCCGCCGCGCACCGGGCCACTCGAGCGGCCACTGTATCGTTAATAATTGTTTTTTTTTCACTCTTTTCACTAGCAAAGCCCCATTCAGCGCTTTGTAATTAGCCATTGGCGCTGACGTTGATTCTCTCTGAGTAATTATTATGCGAACCAGTCGGATTTCAGACTCGAAATATGGAGAGCACTCGAAAAATTGTTTCTAGACACGCTTGAACGGTGAGTGCCATATTCTATGATTTCGTGACAAGTTCGTTGTTAACTGGTCAAGAAATAATTTCATCTTTAATCTTGGCACTTTCAATCTTTTTTTTACTATAATGGAAATGAATGTTTTTACTAAAAATTAAAGTGCTGTTGCTATTTTTATTGTGAAGGACACAATTCTAATTTATTGAAAAAGTATGTAACTACAATACCTATACCTCTTCTTATTCCGTTAGGAATATCAGGCCGTTGATGTCTTAGTAATATTTTTACTAGACCAAAATATGTTAAATGATTTGTTAGACTTTGCTAGTGTCATGATTTTAATATAGGCACATACATTTTAAAGTAACTTAATATTTGAAAAAAAAAAAATTATCACCATATTTAGTTTTGGAATCAAGAATTCCAAAGCAACTTTACATATCGTATGCAACGGTAACAGATTCAATTTTAGGTTAAAACTATATGCGAAGTTCATTAGCAGTCTGCGGCGATACACGAAAGTTCATAAAGCAACCCAACTGCCAATTAACCCTTCACAAATTGTTCCGTCGCATATTTAAATATTTTGACCCCCGGCAAAGGAGCATAATCCACGTTGTTCAACATTCATATTTATTACATCGCGCGTGTAAGCGGCTGTAATAGAATAAAGGCATTGTAGCAGGAGGGCCGATTTAACCCTTTCATCGCTAAGAGAAAGGACTGCTAATGGTCTTATTTCGCCTAATGATGCCCTCGGAACGAGGGTTGTTACTGTTGCGAGATGAAGTGATAAGTCAGTTTATGAATTCTCTCATCTGTTGTTGGGGGAAACGATCGTATTGGCGATATTGTTAGTATTGTAATCCTAATCCTAGTTAGTTCCATAGGTGACGAATCGGGTTAGAGAAAAATAAAAGAAAATCAATCGGAATTTTTCTTTATTTTTGTGTTTCTAATTTTATCTATTATATTTATATATGCAAATCTAATGGTGTACGTTTTACTACTCATCATAGCCTTATTGTCACTAAGTCAGGATTTCAGCATTTTGGAAGCATACGACATCTTGATGAATGTTAGAAACAAAACATGGCTTACATGATACATGACTTATTTAGCTATTTATTAATAATATTCTCTAATTACGTAGCTTCGTTTGTTCAGCTGGCGGATTTGAATAATCATTTATTTTTGTATTTTTTACCTCGAAAAAAGTAATTGCATTACATTATCGCCCCTAACCTAATAACAAACAAGCATCCCTTTGTTTGGCGTCTAAAAAATTGCTTAAGGGCTGAAGTATGATAATGATCATTTTTTTTCCTTATCCGCCTGATTGCGTATAAATGATGATCGAGACAAAAAATATTGTAGGGATTAATCTTGCATCCCAATCAATGGCTATGCAAATAAAAAGCAGATGCGTGCTTTATCGATAATGGTTTCATTATAACGTATTGTTTAAACAAAACTTAATATTTATTAAATACTGTGGATACTATTTATCTATATCTGTGCGAGAGAATTTGTCTGTATGTCTAACTTTTCGAAAACGCCGGAACAATATACTTTGGTTTTAAAGGCAAACAACATCGGTGAAGGACTGGTGAAGTTGCAAGCAAAAGCTAGTCTATAATAAATGTAGAATTTTAGACAAAACTTAAAATAATGCAAATATTTGGTGTCGTCGTCAGAACATTTAAACACAACAGTTGAGTTCCATAATATTATAGTACTTTCATATTAAGGATTTTGAAATTAGGTAAAAATCGATAATCGCACAATATCTTGACTAAATGATTTATAAAACCAATTTATTTGACACTCTATTTAAAAATAAAACATTCTTATTTGAACAGAATGACGAATTCTTTTCTACCGCTTTGATAACGATCAAATCAATTAGACAATATATCAATATTTTCAATATTATATTTTCAAAAAAAAAATATATAGAAAAAACTTGGAGTTTTAATTGTAACTTGTCAGTATTTATTACCTCCAGTTTAACGGTCCTAGCTTGACATCTCTATTATATTATCGATAGTAATTAATTTTATAAAACCGGATTTTTTTCTTTTTTTTTACATAATCTATGACATACAAGTGTTGGTGCACATTCTTTATCACTCACATTTCTTAAATTACGATTATGATTTTTATTAAAGTATATTTATTAATAATAGATTGTAGTGATATATTTATTATCTCGACGGCATTTATTTCGATTTTAATAATTGAAAATATTGATGAACAAATCTTGCACGTTATCGCTAATTTTTTTATTGTTTTTTATTATTGTTTACTTGATTAACTTGTATCCTAAGAATAATATTCATTCGTGCGCTCGCAGTCTGTACGCGCGGACGCATATATCGTAAGAAGTGTCGCTTGTTATTCACATTGTTTTTTCAACTTACCCTCACAAAATAAAAATGTAAAAATGAGTGAAATAAGTCAAAATAAGCAGTGCAATATACAATATGTTACTCGTAGTAATGAAGAAGAGATTTCTATAATGGAAGAGTGTGTAGATAGTGATCGAGATGAAAATATATTAAGAGAGAAAAGAGTAAGAACGAGTAGTGGTAGTCAGGACGAAGAATTTATTACAGTTACTAAAAGAAGACCGAAACGATTTGCTTCACGGCGATTAAATGAAAATTATACTAATGACGTTGAAAGTAATATAAATAATGAAAAAATTGAAATATGCCTTACATCAAAGAATGTGTTGCCTAAACAGATGGCCTTGGCTAAATTGTTAAGATCTGAAAATATACAAAATATTTTAACTGTTAAATACAAGAGCCCATACAAAGTGTGTATTGAATTTGATAATGAAGAAAGTGCTAAAAAGTTACTAACATGTAAAAAAATGTTGGATATGGATTTTAGATGTCAATTGACACAGGAAAACCAACTATCTTACGGTATCGTCAGAAATATTGAATTAGAAGTACAAGAAGAAGAATTATTGTCTATTTTTGAAAGTGACAGTGAAATAGTTTCTATCAAAAGATTAAAACGGTTAACCGAAAATGGAATATGGAAAAATTGTGAAACAGTGAGAGTATGTTTCAAAGGTTCAACTTTGCCCTCCTATATACATATATACGGATGTAGGTTTCAAGTTCAACCGTACACATTTCCAGTTACACAATGCTCCGGTTGCTGGAGATATGGCCATATTAGAAAATATTGCCCATCAACTAAAATTATTTGCCCAAAGTGTTCACAACAACACGAGAATTGTGATGTCAAAGACTTCACATGTTCGAATTGTAAAGGTAATCATATGGCGTTAGATAAAAGCTGTCCTATATTTAAAAAAGAAAAGGAAATCAGAAAAATTATGACGGAACAAAACTGTACATATCGTAAAGCGTTGGCATTATATCTAATTAAAAAAAAAGAAAGTGAGCAAAATATTACGAAAATTAATGAACAAGAAAATCATACCACAAGCAATGAAATATTAGATAAAAACAAAAGTTATAGGGATGTTTTAATAACCGAAGCCTCAGGAAATATTGAAGATGTACGTACAACAGGCATAAGTGAAAGTAAAAATAGAAACAATGATGACAGACTACAACAAAAAACACAGAAGAAGAACAATAAAATAAGGAATCACATTGATAATAGAAAAGATGACAATAATGACAATTTAGGAAACAAGAGTACAGCTGTAGTAGAAAATTTAACAGAATGCAATGAGGGTGAAAAGGAAAGAAAGAAATTCGATTTTGAATCTTTATTAACAAAAGTGAAAGGCATATGTTTCTCTAATTTTAATATTACAGAAGAGTTTAGTAACATTTTTATGGTAATCGTCAAGAAATGTAAAGAATTTATAGTAAGCCTAATTAAAGAAAGTGATATATTTGATAAAATATTTAATATAATTTGTAATGGATAGGTTGTATAAAAATTTTGCACTTAAGATTATTCAATGGAATTGCCAGAGTTTAAAGCCTAAGCTAGATTTATTTAAAGCGTTTATAATGGAGGAGAAAATTCATGTAGCTATTTTAAGTGAGACGTGGTTAGATAGGAATTTTGATTTAAATATTAGTGGATATAATGTGTTCAGGAAAGACAGGAATGACACATATGGTGGTGTAGCTATAATAACCCATAAAACATTAAAGACACAAATTTGTGATATTAATATTCAAAATTCAGGCATAGAAATTATTAATGTAAGAGTTTTAAATTGTAAAAGTATTAAAAACATAGTATCCATTTATTGTCCGTCATCTGTTCGTACAATTCAAAGTGATTGGGATGAAATATTTTCAAAATTTAATAAAAACAGTATTGTTGCTGGAGATTTTAATGGTCATCACCACGTTTGGTCAAATAGGTTGGATACTAGAGGAAAACAAATATTAGACTCTGTTATGGAATTTGGTCTAGTCTCAATTAACAACAGTGAACCCACTAGAATTAAATTAGTACAAAATAATGTTCAGAAATCATCTCCCGATATTACATTTGTAGGGTCAGAGATCGCGATAGATTTTAATTGGCAAATTACTAATGAAAATTTTGGAAGTGATCACTTAATAATTAAGTTTATCTATAATTACAAAGACAAAATAAGTGTAGTTAGCAAACGAAATTATAAACAAGCTGATTGGTGTTCCTACCAAAATACCCTTGAACAATTTTTTTCTGACTTTACAAATATAACTGACATACAAGAGAGCTATAACTTATTCGTAGAAAATTTAAATCATTCAGCAAACCTTCATATCCCAATGATTAAAATTTGCAGTAATCCGACAACTAAATTTAAACCACTATGTTACTGGAATCCATCCTTATCTAAAACAGTAGCTATCAGAAGGCTGGCTTTGGGTTCATTTAGACGCAATCCAACACCTTACAATTTAGATATCTTAGAGGAAAAGATTGAAGATAGTAGAAAATTAATTGTAAAAGCTAGATCTCTTAACTGGCACAAAACATGTGATAGCCTATGTGAAAATACCACCACTACCCAAATGTGGAATAAAATGCGCTGGATAAAAGGATATAGGAATAAACCAGTATATGCAACTATAGAACAAAAAGAAAATTTACTTAAGTCTCTTGCACCTGATTATGTTACCTTGCCTGCTCCAAATTTTGTCTCCAGCAATTCACTGATGGAATCTACATTTTCAATAGAAGAGTTAAATGCTTGCTTGAAGAAGAAAGACACATCGCCGGGAGAAGATCAAATCACGTACTCGATGATATATAATCTTCCGAAAGTCGCTAAAGTTTTCTTGCTCAAATTATACAACTGTATACTTTATTCTGGCTATATACCCTATCAGTGGAGAAATATAACAATTTTGCCGATTCCGAAACCAGGTACCTCTTCTGCTGGAAAACTAAGACCTATATCGCTTATGTCATGTCTTTGTAAAATTTTTCATGCAATGATTGCCAAACGAGTAGAATGGTATGTGGAGAAACATAATTTTTTGTCATCACAAACATGTGGATTCAGAAAAGGACAATCATGTCTAGACTGTTTAACTCGTTTAGTATCGTATATACAAGTTGGTTTTTCAAAAAATATTTCAACATTAGCGTGCTTTTTGGACATAGATGGGGCTTATAATAATGTACTAATAGATAAAGCTACAAAAATTCTTGATGATTTAGGTATTGGTTCTAAAATATGTAAATATCTATTTAATTTTTTGAATGAAAGACACTTAAAAATTAGAGCAGAAACAGAAAACGATTCAGAAATGGTGCGATGGACTAACAAAGGTTTAGCTCAGGGTGACCCAATTTCGCCTTTATTATTCAATATTGTGACAATTAACGTTATGCAACAGAGTCAAAATTTAATGGTTAGTCAATATGCCGATGATTTTGTCTTTTACATTAGTAACTCGAATATAAGCGATAGTAGTTTTCAAATGCAACAAGGTCTTAATGCAGTAATTAAAACTTTGGATACAGTTGGCTTAGAACCCTCTCCACATAAAACAAAAATATGTCTCTTTACTAGGCAGAGGAAACTAGAGGATATTTATTTATACATAAATAATCAACGTTTACAAGTCGTTGATCAATTTAAATATTTAGGCACTTGGTTAGACAAAAATTTAAGGTGGACAAGACATATAAATGAAGTTTGTGAAAAATCTTTTAAATGTTTTAATTTACTTAAAGTACTAGCAGGATCAAATTGGGGTATGCATCCAATACATTTAAGACGTTTATATATTTCATTAGTACGTAGTAGGATTGATTTTGGCTGTTTTTTATATGATAATGCTGCAAAAGTACATCTTTCTAAATTGGACAAATTACAAAATCAAGCATTAAGAATCATTGGTGGATTTATTCGAAGTACTCCAATACACGTCATGGAAAGTGAATTGTCTATTTCACCTTTGTGGCTAAGGAGAAAATATCTAGCATATAAATATGGTCTTAAAATACAAGCTCTAGGGAATAATCCAACTATTGAAATTTTAGATAACTTAGCAACTGTTTGTTTAGGAAATCGTTTTTGGAGTAAAAAAAAGAAACCTTTGCTGATTGATATTTATAACGATACGAAGAATCTTACTACAACTGGCTCTAGTCGCTTAGATATGTTTTCTCTTGATACTTGGATGACCAACATAGTTCAAGAAAACTCTATCAAAACAGAATTAAAAAGTATAAATGGACCAAAAAAAGCATATGAGATAAACTGCCTTAAAAATGATGTATTAAGGGAATTGGAAGAAAATTATTCTAATTGGTACACGTTATATACGGATGGATCTAAGCAAGAATCGTGTTTGGGAGCGGCTTTTTTTGATCCAAGTAAGAAATTCTATAAAACATTTAAAATAAAGAGTGAGAAAATTTCAATAATGACAGCCGAATTGTTGGCAATTTTGGAAGCATTGATGTATATTTCAGAATTGGGTGTGAGAGAAGTTGTTGTGTTTACTGACAGTAAAAGCTCACTGCAACATATTGCTAAGTGCGCCTCTGGATACAGAGGGTCATCGTTAGCATATTCAATTTTGAAGATTTTATTAGAATTAAAAGAAAAAGATATATATATCATACTACAATGGATACCTTCACACATAGGAATTACCGGTAATGAAGAAGTTGATAAATTAGCCACGTTAGCTTGTAGAAATGGATCAGATATTAACATGAAGCCGAATCAGACAGAATTACTTTCAAAATTTAAAAATCTTTGCTTACAGTTATGGAAAGAGTATTTTAATAAAATGTCAGTTGATAAAGGGATATGGTATAAAACACTACAAAGCGAACCCCCTCATATACCTTGGTTTTCTCAAATTAAATTAAGTAGGAATATACTTGTAACAGCATTTAGAGTTCGTTCTGGACATATACCGTTAGGCAAGTTTAAATTTTTAATGAAAAAAGTAAACTCACTAAATTGTAGGATCTGTGGAAGTGTAGAAGATATACAACACGTAATTTTAGAATGTGTTAGAAACAAAAATGAAAGGGAAGCATTATTACAAGTATTGGGTGTAAAATTATTTAATGTAGGTAATATTAATACTATTTTGTCAATACCGTATTCCGAGTCTGCAATTAAGGTATATGCATATATTAACGCATTTCTTAAAAAAATATAATACATTAAAATTGTTAACTTATTTTACTGATTATCAACTAGATAATCAGTAAAATAAGTTAATAATTTAAGTCTGTATTGTTAGAAACATTAGGCTACGACGAGGCTGATATGTATAAAAATACAAAAGCCCATAAATAAATTTAGATTAAAAAAAATATTTCTAACCAAGTGCACCTTGACGTCTCAAACTAGGTATTATAAGCAATCTAAAAATACATTGAATCACAAATAAAATTGTTTAATCCTTTTCTTTATTTCCTGGGTTCCTAACCTGGGGGTAATTACCCCCGCAGGGGTAATTGAGCTATTTTGCAGGGGTAACAAAACCTAACTATTAGGATCGTATAATGAAAAAAATATAGAAAAAAGTTACAGGGCACCGAGCAATAGATTATTCCTACCTATATAATACCACAGGTGCTGTACCACAGGTGGCAAATATGTGCTCGTTCTAGCACAGCATACTTACTGAAGAAGTATTTTCTGGACTTGAATATTTGTCAGTCCAACTCTTTGATATTAAGACCGTTTCTACTGATAAGATACAAGATGTGAAAGCAAAAGAACAGAATTACGCGAGAATAGCACTTTCAAAGTAGAATTTCAGAATGATGATCTCAGACAATTTTAGCTCAAAGGAGGCGCAAAATATCCTGTTTTATCTAATAGAGCTTTAAAAATGCTACCATTTGCTACCGCCTACAGATGTAAAAATAGTTGTTCTACATGTAACACTGAAAACAAAATCCAGGAACTTTACACATTCACTAATTTGTTTTGATAACATTTTAAATGGAGAGGGGGGGTTCCTACTTAGCTCTGTTTCCTTCATAGGTCATAGAGGTAACAATATTGAAAAGGTTAGGAACCTAGGCTTTATTTATATCTAATAAATCGTTTGAAGTTAAAATGTGCGTAAGAATATAGGTAAAGCGAGCCGTTATTTATGTTCCGAATTTTCGTCCTTATAAAGTATGCGTGATAAGTTGTGCAACAAGTTATAATCATTACACAAATAAGACAATTTACGGGCCTTCAAAATTATGGACGTACATCCGATGGCATATAAATCACATTTGCCTACGATTTCTTATTTAAATCTAAGGTAAAAGTGAGATAGAAAAAACATTCTTAAGGGGTTT
>DVXP01002554.1:0-12542 GCA_018235645.1 Junonia grisea | reverse complement strand
TCGGGAAAAACGATACTTTCTAATTGGTCATGAGTAGTTGACAATAGGCCATTGTAACTTAGGTAAAGGGTAATGTATGCCCAACGAAGTGGGCACAGGTCAGCTAGTATTAAATAAAAATGAATATAAGAAAATAGGTTTTACTAAAAAAACTTTATATAGTATAGAATTAGAGATACAGATGAGTACGTATGATTTAGAGTAACAACATTTTATTAAATTTTGTTAACAAATGAGTAGGAACTCGCTTGAATATCTTCAATTATGGAGTGAATCTTGAAAGTTGAAACGTGCTTCAATAAAATTAATGTTAATACTTAATAAGTTAAAACTAAAAACGAAACGAGTTGCAGTGATGGCCGGGTAAGTAAGTACGATAATTTCACCACGTCCGCTCGGCAGAAGGCGCACGCACGCGATGGTCGCGCGTCAGTCGGGAGCCAGCCGTTCTTATCAAATGATACCTCTCGTCAGTCAAATATAGCCGCTACGACGGCATAATATGAACGTTTGTTACACGCAGCAATCTGGCCGGCCGTAATGACGGCTGGGCGGACCTTCTTTGTGTTTTTGTCGCTAATTCCTTTACCGCTATGTTATGGTAACTGCTTCCTAGCTTTTTTAATGACACGGAACGTTTATTCTCTTCGAGATTCGTTCGAACGTAAGGTATTCTCGCCTCGATTAATTCATTTAATACTTTGATATGTAGATATCGTTTACGTTCAGCTCCACAAAAGACAGCGCTGGATCGATGGGCAGTGTTCGTGACTATTATTCAACCCGCGAACGTACCACCAGCGTACATCTGTTTCGTTCCTTTTTGCCTTGCATAATGAAACCGGCCCATTGTGAGGGAAACATCCACAAAAGAACACGCACTTCGAGCCGGTATTTTATAAGAAAAAATAACAGAGCCCTCGGGCCTAAAAGGTGGGCGTCGATGCTGTCGGAAATGAGAAAGTCGGTGCAACTGTTATGACATACGCGGTTCGTTAAGTGTTGTTGAAAATAAACAACAGTCCGCGCTTTAACGAAGCCAATTCGCATGTCAAATGCCGAAATATTGTTCACGTCGGACTCCGGGCCGTTGAATTGAATCAACACTACAATTATTAACAAGGGGTGAACAAATAGACAAATTTAAATTTCCTTCCGACTAAATATCGAAAACTAACATTTCCGACATAAAAATAATATTATTGGCAACGTTCACATCGTTCATAAATACGCGATTATTACATTGTTGCTGTCAATATTTAACATTAAATTATGAACCTTAAAAAACCCCTACATAAAAATATTAAATTTAATTTTACGGTAGCAGTTGGAAAATGTGGCTTTTATGATCAACTTGTTTGTATCTTTGTGTAAAAACCACAAACTGTTTCACTGTATTCAAAGACACCTATAAAAAATAATAAAGACTTGTATTTGTTGCTATAATATCGGTAATGATATATTCCACAAGGAAGACATCTTAGAATTATAAGAGTTTGAAACAGCAAAGTTTCGAGTTTTACAAGCGGATAGGTATAGGTTTAAAGTTGGCATTATAATACGGGTTCTGCGGGCAAATTGTGCTCCCCCAGGGCGAGCGCCTGCGCCGACGATTAAGTGCACTTAATTCAGTCTAAATGTTGCCCGTTGGGAAGTTGCGAAGTTGCTCCCGGGTTGCTATTCAATAAACTGGGGTGTGTACGGAAATCTTTGCGTGTAGTTTTGTAATGTAATTAAGTTGCTGTTTAGAATATTCTCAACTTGTATTGGAGAAATACTTTACATATTATAGAAGTTTCTTCAAGACTCTTATGAGCATGTCGGATAAGCTTTTCTCGTACCTATTCCGTAAAAGTAATTACTCGTTGACATCATATACTTATACGAAATATTTAAAATTATTTACATAGGAATCACTGAACTGACATTTCGTATGCGAGGTAAAATTCTTTCGTGTGACTAATTCTTTGTTTCATTCTACGATTCTATTTATGGTATTTTTTTTATAAAACTAGTTTTTCGCTCGAATGTGTCGCATTACAAGCAAACAAGATAAAAAACTTTACCCATTTTAAATAGAGTTTAAATAAAAGGTTTTATTTTATTACATAAAAACGTAATAACGTAATTCATAATAAAGTTAAAAGTTTAATACTTAATAATTGAGGTGCAATGTCATTTTATACATAATCATATACATACATATGAATATTTAAAAATAAAAACTAAAACCTCTGCAGTACCCCAGCGGGTATCATTAGACACGAATACCCGCTGGTATTGACTTGTTCCACGATACTAATACATAAAACATATTTTGTATCGCATATTCAATCGTATTTACCTGCCCACGACTTGTATTTTCAAATAAACAAACATTTTATCGTGTCCGGTGCGTATTCTTTTCGGACGAATTGCACTTTCTTTTAAAACCATCGTAACGTTCGTAATAAAGTTCGATAATGATTATTTTATGGACGTAAGGACGTGCGATCACCCAAGATATGAAGACAGGTGCGAGAACTTTTACAATATGATAATTCGTATAGTACAAAGTGTTCGGGCGAGTTATTGATGTAAGATTTACACGTTTCATAAATTGGCCGAGGCGATAAATCTCCTGTAAACAAATTGCGTTTGCTACCGTGAATAAATTTAGTTCCAAGGATTGATTTCGTTTTCTCTTTTCTCGTTGTACTGGTCAAATATAAAATACAACGTAATGTATGCGTAAAATATGCATAACGTCTGCTTCCCACGCCTTGATTTATAATGTCACCACTATATCGAGTTTAATAAACCGTCGCCTTTTCGTAAAACTCTTGGTTTTATTTTTAAATCATTTTTAAAAACCGTAAAAGGGTCGCAGCATTAAATTAATTGATGTTCGATAACGCGAATATAAAAATTCTTTTTCTCATTGGTAAATTATTTCTGTAAATAAATCGTCCAAACAAAATACACAAAAATTGGTCGTTTCGTTCTGAAACCTTTTTCGGTTTTTTTTTTCTTATATAGGTGTACAATCTAAGATGTAAAAGTCTTCAACCTAAGCTATTCCCTCCGTTAAGAGATCATATTTAAATTCGTTAACAACCTTAATGGTTTGTGAGCAAATTACACCGCGTCAGTGCGAGCGTAACCACGGGCAAATTGTATTGGCGCGGCCAGACGTCTCAAGTGACTTAGGCGTCTACCTCCTTGAATATACATAATTAAAGTTTCATGTATCCTTAAGTACCCGAATATGGAGTTCGCATAGTTACGACGAGTCTAATTACAGGACTAAAATTTCAGGTAGTCTGAATATAATATGAATTATCTATAATTTGGCGGTATCAGCAGTTACTTATAAATCTATGAGAATTCTCGTTTTGTTTCCGCTCTTAATGTCAATGACTTTGCATAAATGAGATGGGTTTTATTGAAAAAATCACGAATTTTAAATTAGATCGAGCGGATACTACTTAACAAGTAGGTAGGTATGTCGAATCGTTAATTTAAAAGACTTCTTTTATCGTAAGGTCGTTTCTAGAATTATTATGTGTAAGGGTTTCAGTTTTATCCACTAGGAAAACATTGAATCCAATAATAAAATCTCGAAAGACGCGCACAGTTCTATTAGTCACGTTCCAAGTTGCAGAAGTATGGTCGATATCAGAGCTTGATTCAGGAAACATCTCGCTGACACGTGATTCCCATCTCAATCGATGCCATAAGATCCAATGCTTGGAATTGAAGTTGCTGAATTAATCAATACCATTCAAAAAACGTTCGTAGAAACTTGAAACCATTTCTTAACTGATATAAATAAAAAATGAGCTAGTCGTATGATTATTATCGTCTATCTAATTATACGCGTCATACGAGGCACGACCGTCGTGACACGTCTAGCAAAACATCGCCACAACGGAGGCAGCGTATGACGCAAGCATGCACCGTCTCAACATAAAAGCGCGAAGGCCACGCCATTGACAGGAGCCGAAAATTACATAAGTAGTTCGATTGTGGAGGTCAATGTCGCAGCGGACGTCGGAACAAAGATCGCGAAAGTGGTTTAACGTTACGTAGGCAGCTCCGCTCGCTCGGATAATTGCGGTGTAATCGTCGTAATCCATCCGCGAGTGGGTCTTGTTTCCTTTTATGGAGCGCAGCTTGCCGCTCCGGCTCGCGGCCGCATAGAACAACAGCTGACCGCCGGCACGCGCCTCGAATGCATATTAATGTCGCACCCGCAGCAAAAACACGAATAAATCGAAACGATGCTATGAAATGTGCAATCGTACGCACGTTGCGTTTTTTTTAATATCTTTAAACGTTTCGTACTCGGAGTATTTTATTTATTTTTGAATGTAAAAGCTTTTTTTCCGATTGATATATTGTGTATTTAAAAGTGGCACTGAGTACCTTTAATCATGCGATCGTGGACGTATTTCTTTCTAATCAGAAGGAAAGACATCCGTTACGGTTATCGCGTCCGCCGTCCGTTCGGTCGCGATCGATCATATTCCTACGTATGAAATCCCGTTGCTAACAATTAACTAACGAACTCTGCATTTCTGATGCTTCGCGTCGTCTGGATCGATACACGTTAATGTTGTCAGGCGAACCCTCATTGTGGACCGAAACGAGCACAATGAGTTCATCGAGGGACGCTTCGGAACATATAATAAGTGGAGTCGTGACATTTCTCCCCCGCGGCGCCACATCTGCCCCGATGATTACACAAGACGACCAATAAAACAACACTAATTAAGCGATACGTCAATTATGCTCAATTTTTTAAGAGTCACTCATCAGCGATAAGTGTTATCGATTTTAATTAATACTTTTCGTCAACATTATATAAATTTCAATGACATTGATAATGAAATATGTATTACTTCATTTGTGTGCAACTGATAAGTTGAAAAAATGCCATAATTTTTGAATTTCGGTAATAATTACAATTCAATCGTTTTACGAAATATGTGACAGTTCTCTTTCAATATTACAACAAGATCACCATAAGTAAATATCTTGAGATGTCAAGATAAATTTTTGTATGTCGAAACAAGAGATAGCTATTGTGAAATACGTCCGAGGCCCCGCTGCGTTTACTACTATTAGACATAAATACGCTACGCATACTTTTTCATACGGAGCAATAATCATTTATCATTGAATATCGATAAGTTTATCGGCAACAATGTTCCGTCGATAAGACAGCTGTTCACAACACCTACATAGATACACGTTAACTCTATAACCTTAAGGTGAAAGGGTTGTGTGGGTGCAAAATCAAATATATTTTATAGATTGTTTAATTTATTGGGACATATGATAGTCTTGTTTCATTACGACAAACCAAGTGCAACGATTGTCATTAATTCGGAGAAGTTCAGGTCGTATAGATAAAAATGGTGCATTGGACGCAATTAAGTTGCATGAATGATCACATGATTTTGTGTCTGCTTACCATTACGATAATTTGATAAGTTTATCACGGAAATTCATTGATAAAATCATATCTCAATTTTTTGATTTAGCGTACCTACTATCTTTCTAATCGAAAATAAAATAAGGTACCTACAATGGTTATGTTTATTTATTTTTGAGCGAAATGTTATTGGTTTAGTTTTCTACATTTAGAAAGATACGTCATTCATCGATACGCGAAGTATGTCCTTTATTTTACCCTAGCATTTAAAAATTACAATTTTTTTTTTCGAAACAATAACATCTTACTCAAACGTAGTAAAAACTAAACGCTACAAATAACCCAATAGAAGTTACTGCTTCATGGAATAACTATGCAGCGTGTGTTATTTAATCGCAACTGACATTAGCCTTAGGTAAAAGAAAGAGTGGAACTGACAGGTGCAATCGGTCGTCGACATTAGACCTTTCTCGGTTTGTCACGTGCCTATTTTACGATCAGCTTTGCCTTCTTCATTAGATGTCCGATATGTTAGCAATTAAGCGTTGAATAATTGTGCTACATTTTTGTTATTTCTTTACAATGTGTTTATCATATTGAGTACTTACAGAAAGCACTCTTAACAAAATCTTCGATAAGAACCACTTCATCTACGTTTCATGTCAATATATGCATTATTAGTAGAACTCAAGTTCTAAACAAAAATAATTTTTGCACGTCTGAATTCTAGATATTAGGTATACTAACGAGTACTTACAGTACCTACTCGATTTACATTTCCACAGATTTTTTTGAAAAGAAGAATGTATTCATTTCAGATTTTTTTTATCGCAACTCGCAAATCTTGAATCTTATGTGTTAGCTATCGATAAAGATTGATCTCTAGAAATATTATTAATGAAAATATAATTATATCTACGTACACTAAAAACTAAACAACGAATTAACAAACAAAGGGCTAAAGGCAGTCCCGACTCAACTCTCACATTCCTTTGAGACTTACTACACCTGCTGTTTGCAGTGCTGTAGAAGGAATAAAGACGATTTATTAACAAGCACAGCCCTACTGGACTTACTGATTCCAATGAATTAGACACGTGAACCGGCATTAGGTGTCAGCACTTGTGTTTTACGAGCCACGAAACTGATACTTTGTTTAAAACATCGTTTTACGAACGGCTAGAAACAGCTTGTGTTCGCTATCAAGCTATTTTATAGCTGTCTTTCTAAATGTTTTATATTATAATAAATATATTGTAATGATTGATCTTTAATTACAATTTTATCGGATGGACAACGGATTATAACGTCACTGGAAAGCTAAAGCTACTAAAACGCCATAGGAAACACAGTGACGATTGAACTCTATTCATATAATTATGATTAGAGTTCTATCGTGATTGTGGTTCCTGTACTTCCTGTGGCGCTTTAGTAGTTTTGGCTTTCCAGTGACGATAATAATGTAAGGACATCAAAGTTTTTAAACGCGTCAAAGTGCACAAAATATAACAATTAAAGGTAGCTTTTTAGTGCGAAAAGCTGCTTAACCTAACCTTAAGTCATTTCTCAGCATTTTAACATGGACACAAACAAATTCATCAGTCGATACATTTATCTTCGGGCACGATGTTGATTTATTCCGTATCTGGTATTAAAAGCATGAAACAGTGGCACTCGTTTAAATAACCAGTTAGTGTAAACGAGCAGTATATCTATGTTGATTTATTTCTTACTCTTCGCTTAGCTATGTCGAACACCTGCCTACTGATATACATACTATAATTTTTGTATAATATAACCATTTTTTATGCAATATCTATGCGCAAACTGCAAATGTAATTATCGGTTGTATATGAAATATGTGAACATCGCTACGTAATCTATATGACATTTGCGCTATCAGAAAGGCCGAGTGTTTAATAAAATTCATTGATACGACTTACACATGCACCTACACTTGTACATATATTGATACCTACATGTATACATATCATCATAATATAAATACATAGTTAAAGTTTATATGAAAGAGGATTCAGATATTTAATGTGTATTAATATGCGTATTTAGCACATTAAAATGACTAAATTAGATACTTATAATACGACTATCCGGACTATCAAAACATTAAAAAAATTTAATGCAACGACTAACAATATTTCACAGTCAAAATTCGACTACCAGGCGGCCATTAGTACTAAAATAATAGAAAAAATATATACATAAAGAAAATTACATGGTTTCAATTATTGCCGACAGAAAGGCATTCGCGAACCTAAAAGAACTTGCGAATTGTTTGTTTAAATTATAATTTTTGTCTATGTAATTGTAAGCAACATACATTTCTAATGAAGACTAAGGCTATTCAACCAACTTATTTAGCTTTAATAACTTCACTAGATAGGTTCCTAGCCAGTTAATGAACTGAACTTGGCTATAGAAGGGTCAAATGGAAATTAAGATAAACGTTAAGATAATATCCACCGTAATTGATTTCCATTACTGAATATTATTTAAATGAATATAGATTATGTATTAGCGCATAATATTAATACGATGTCAAAACACTGTTAACGTATGATCGTTGAATATTCATTAGTTAATAAATATAATTAAAATGTACCGAGTGGATGCCACTCAGACTAAAGGACACGTACCTGTACCTTTAGGTATATCTCTAGTCTTAAGTCTTTAGTTATAGTCGCAGATTCAAAAATAACCCCTAATTTTTAATAGACGTATGCAACGAACATTTTTACTTGTAATTAATGATTTTTTTTTAAAGAATAAATTACTTTCCAATAACAAATAACTACAGTCTAATACAAACGCTATAGTCAACAACGGAATAGAAAAGAACGAGGACCATTTGACCTCCACAATCCCTGAGGGTAAACCACTTACCATTTTGACTAGAATATTTTCCCTACTAAGATTAAGGATCATTATTAAGTAATCGCGAGCGGCAACGACAGTTTAAGTGCTCTCTGAAGCAGGAAGACCTGCTAGGTCTCAGACCTAATGACAATAGAAAGAATATAAATAACACAGAAATAGTAAGACCTAAAACTAAATACTTGTAGAAATACACCTATCTGTCTCGGAATTGGACACGCAACTGTCTTCATTAAAAACAATAAGTAAGCCCATCCATCAATCCTCCGCTAAAGAGTGCGTGAACAAAAAAGCGATACCACTACAATAGTTCATTCGCCATGATCTTACCGATTTTTTCAAATTTCGAATGACATGAAAAATTCACATACGTTTTCATAACTACCCTTCAATGCGAGATCGGTTCAAAAACGGTCACGGCGTGTATGTGTGCAACACGTTAAGGAAGAGGGGACGATGGACGGTGAACTCGTAATTATAAACTGGGTGAGAGGTGCGCCGAGGTGTCGAGATACCGCGATAATATCGAAAAGCCTTCGTTACCCGCGGCTATTTAATCGTGGAATTTAATAAAATCACGGAACGGCCGCAGATGTTACTGCCGCTGATTTATTTGAGGGTTTCGCATATCGATTTTGAGAAACGATAAAGCTATTGAAACGTTAACGTTTAAAAAACATGCTATGCGAGTAATTTGTCGACGATTCGATAGTGATTATTATAATCGATTCATAAATCGGATGGCCGTTTTGTAATTAATATACGTCAAAATTGCATGATAGCAAGTACTGATAAAGAAATTTTTCACGAAACCCGAAGTACCTATATTTATATTACGTATTTTATATTGCATTGTTTTAATTTCGTTGTACGAAAATAATAAATGAGTAAAATTTAGCTGATATAAGTATATATGTATATCGATTTATCGTACACTTATATAATTATGTAATAGCACACAACAAGAAACTACCATCATTTCACACATAACTGCCCAAGAAAAAAAACAGCTTCAAAAAAAGTTTTTAATTCAACAATTAACTATCCGTTACACAATTATAAAACCGAACAACGTGACACGTGCCTCACCATATACAGCGGACGGACGACCAATTAATATTTCACGAAGACAACAAAACAAAAAGTTCCGATGATGCGACATGAAGTCGGAGCGGGTAATTTACACGAGACGGACGTATTACCATTTCCATTTTGGTAGCAAAGCGCCTCCCGAATCGGGTTTCAGGGGCCCATGAAATATTGATGTGGACTTATGGCCTCCCGGTCTTAGCTCGTGTACGTTTGCCCGTATAACTTATTTGTATTGTCGGAATGAGGATTACGCCTTTCGTTATGCTTATGCTTTGACACATTTACTGATTTATCGAGTAAATCAAAATGCAATAGACATGTTTCACTTACGTTGAAAAAGTTTAAAAGATTACATAATTAATTCCGGTATAAATGAAATGTTTAACAAAGAAAATCATATGGTATGAAACGTGATAAGTGTGAAAAACTCACATTACGTTTTTACGATAATCGTAATCGTTCTTCACATGACCCTTCCGTGACGCAATACATAGTAACAAGAACTAAAAATATCTAATATTTATTCAGCTATTAGGAAAGGCATGCGAATTCCGTAACCGCAGAACGAAAACCGCGTGCCTGGATTTTGTGGCTAGCTCTGAAAATTAACATTTACGACGTAATTGGAATTGTAATCTAGTTCAACGCTAACTTTCCTTTTTAACTACGAAATTGAAATAGCTTTAGCTATAATAGTGCTAAGATATTCAAACGTTTATAGCATATGCAATGTTGGCAGGAACGTTTGAGAAAATCTATCAAAATACCACATTAATCGAGTGGCTAACATTTCTAAAACATTTTTCCTTCGACAGTAATACTTTTTCAAAATTAAATTCTTCAAGTTAAAAAATCGGTATTAAAAGGAAATCAAGTTAAAAGTAGATTGTGATTAAATTCGTCCTCTCGAATAGTTCGCATCGGACCACGAGATCAGACGGCGTCTTCCGAATTCCATTCGAACATCCCGTCGGGAAATTGCTATTGGACGGGTCTAGTTGAGACAGACCATTTAGAGAATTTGTCCGTGATCCTACATTCATATGCTCTGTTCATAATACTGCTATTATAGCAAAACGTGAAAATTGCATAGCAGAATAAATAAATATCTTAGAGTTATGATTTCCTAGAACTTAAACTTGTGGAGTTTAAATCGATGTCTAGCTTCATAAGGTGAGACGCTTCAAATCTCAGAACTTGCAGGTTTTCTTTCGCTTCGTATTAATGGTAATTGTTATGGCAAAACCCAATTCGGCATGGTTTTGTAAAACATTCGAATTAATTGATCCAAGTTTCCAATGGTTCCCAATTTTTTCTTAAATCGCTCAGTAGTTCTATGGTATACCTACATTGTAAAATAATGGAATGAATATTAATGATCAGTTGATCGTAAGGGCACGCTAGGGCTCTTGTGAGGTGAGCGAGTCAACAATTTATTGGTTCCAATCTATCAAGGCGGACGTCGTCGTATTGTCCAATTGCATTCCTCAGCCGACCGCTCGTCTAGTATGCAGCCAGTCATCCCACTGTCTACATTATTGATCTGTTTTAAATTCTTCCGTGACGATGTTCGCCTCACAAATGTACATTTGTATTATGGTATGGTTTTTTTATTTGTTAGAAACTAGTGTTTGGTAGTAACTGTACTGACTTTTTCCATACAGATACACTTATTCAAAGGATATTTGAATTTTAAAGAATGTGTATTGTTATTTTTCACTAAAAATGCTATTTTTCGTTCAATCAACGTACGAATAAGAATTGAAATTTTCAAATAAAATGTGAATTATTTTAAAACTCTTAGGGATTACCTTTTTAATGTCTCTCTCTACATTCGAGTGAGACCTAACCGATGTTTATTCACAGATATTTACGTCGATATAAATTTCCGACGTTTATTTTAATGATTACGACACCAATATTTACATTTGTCATTGGCAAAGTTATGATAATTTTAGTTGAATTTCAAATCCAAAAAAAGTTCCAAATTCCAAGATTTTATTACGCACAACAACCTATTAATAATTAAATATCAAATATGTCTTATATTACGATATAAAACTGAATAATAAATAATCGGCTACTACTTGAATGTGGAGAGTCCTTATAGTAAGTTTCACTTGATCCAACCACAAATTGCTCCTCCTAATGTTCAATTTCATTATTAATTTTGCATTACAACCGTTACTAATTTCGCGTGATATGATTCGAGGATATTCGTCCCGAGGTCCGGGGTAAACACCAATTAATCCTGGCAACACGATACGTTGCTTTGGGGTCGGCAGCCCCTCGGCAGATTGCTGCATAATCCCGCTGCATTTCTACTGCTTCCGACGCAATTGCCGAAGAGGGCGTGTTCGATGGGACCCTCCGAATGTTTTAGACAAGGGCTAATACATTTTTCTTTCAACACATTGTTTGTCGGCGAATCGATCACATTCAACATGTAACGAGAGTTATATCAATTAGAACGTATATTGTGTATACAATGTAATACTTTATTGAATCTCTTTAAGTAAACAATTTCAAAAGCGCATGCAGTTTTAAGCAATCAATTATATTTTTCTAAACCTTATCGCTTCGCGGTATAAAATAGGGAATTCCGTACAAAGAGGCTTCGGAGGAACGTAGCGAACCATGTTTAATTTAGTTTTTCACGCTTATTGTCATTTGTAAAGCCGACTCACCTCCCCCTGCAGTCGTGTCTCAAAATGCTTAGTCTACTTACTTTTTAACTTACAGTAGAATAAGGTGGGAGAGTTTTAACAGTTAATTACTTAGAGTGCTGTGATAATATTGAATAATGGTGTTGGTTTTGGATGACAGAAAGTAGTTAGATAATAATGCGTGCGTGTTTTTAAACAAGTCGAATTCATTAAATTTGTTATGTTTTATTTCTATAGATATACGACTGCCGCCGACTAAAATATTGTTAAAAATTCTAATTTATCAATAAATGTTTTCATTATATAATTGGGTAGGTATTTTATTGAAAAATGCAATGTACGTTATATACATATATTTTTTGGAATAAAAGATCAATTTCAACGGTACAATACTATTTTTATCGAACATAGAACACACGCGATCAGAATAATCTGACTGTAATTACGGCATAGGTATCAATTTCTTCCTA
>DVXP01002553.1:0-12546 GCA_018235645.1 Junonia grisea | reverse complement strand
AACATTAATACAGGTTAGGACCTAGGATGTACAAATTACAAACAAATAAAGTTTTGATTGACCCAGAGTGCAGCTATTACCACGCCAAGTTTAATTAAAATCCATCTAGTGGTTTCATTTACGCGTGCAGACAGATTGACGGATGGAGAGGGAGTTTTTATGTGATTCCCATCTATCTGAGACTCACATAATTATATACATATGTAGTTACATGTATAGCATATATGGCATTGACAATTTTCTTACGTGTTTCCTACTAACTTACATCCATGACTCCCCTGCGTACGTTTCGATGTGTTTAAGAAAGTGTAGAAGTACTTTAAAGAAGCACTTTGATGTTATGAATTTTTAAAATAGTTGAGTCTTTGTTTCATTCCCTTCGGGGTCGAGATTTTTAAGTGACTCGTACATGTTGTTCAATGTATAAATTTTAATCAAAGTATAGACGTGAGTTCGTTCATGTTTGGACTACTATAATTGAATTTTCAAGTGCTGGACATAGTATAATGTCTAAATTTCACCTCGTGCTTGGTGACAAAACAAAGCATTGTCAGAAATTATATTTCAATTTCGAAATATCCTGAGCAGTAACTACGTTTATATCAGCCAATTTGTGGTGGAGCAACTCAGAGGACTGTTGTTTTATTCAGGTATACCTATGTTTTATTAAACTTCAAGCTTGAGTTAAACTAAATTTTCGTCATATTATAAAAGCTGAAATTTTCTTAGTGAATACCACCATAAATATAAAATAACTGAATTATACAAAATTTTTAATTTTATATGTTTGTTAAAGTTATGTCACTTATATAAGAAGTTTCCTAAGTAGATGGACAATTTTGACAGTTCTTACTTTAGAGAAACATTTCCTGTTAACGTCCAAAGTTTGCTTATAAATGTTTGCTATGCACTGAAAAAAAAACTTAAGGTATATTTTATAAAATCTTGCAAAAACAAGGTCTATCTCTCGTAGATTTTTATCCTTTAGTGAATCAAATGTAGAAACATAACGATTAAACAAACAGAAAATTATATTTGGTCTTAATAGAGACCAAATGTAATTATCGTACTAATGTAATTAACAGTCATAGCTTCGTTATCGTTGCATACTCGTATAACTAGCGAATATTTTAATAATTGGAAACGTTTATTGACGTTGTTTATGATATCCAGCAACATTTGTATTGACACGGAACAAACTCAATCAACATTGAACTAACAAAGCGTGAATACAAAGTGATTTCATATAGAACAAGCTATTCCTGACGATACTCATAAATAAATGTCCAAAACCAATTATTTATATTTAACATTTTCACAAAATACGGCTGATTTCTTACTGTCTGTCGTTTTGATATTGCATTGCATTAAATTGCGTTGAATAAATATTGGCGATCAAGTGCGATGTGATCTTTATTTGTAAATGTATGCGTGATTATTTTCTTGTTATTCTTTTATGTTTTAAATAGATTATAGAACTATTTAGTATCAAAAAGAAACAGTCATAGATACCTATTAGTTACAACAAAATGGGTAGGCATCAAATGACAGCTCATTTCTCTTACTTAAATTTTTTTAAGGTTTTTATAATGATATATCTACAAACTTATTGTTCTTTGTACAAACACTTCAAGACAAAACATTAAATTATACGCTTTCTCTATCTAACATTGTCTGTATTCATATAGCCAATTGCACATTAAGATATGCCTACATTATTTTGTCTAATTTATAAAACTGACGTTTGTTTGTTTCGTCCTATCGTTGAAGCGTTTCATTGCTACATTTTTTTCCTTTTATTGTTATGTAATATCAACGTAAACAGTTCCTTTTTATAAAAATATCGGATAAACGTGAAGCGTGTCAGCTGTTGTTATGTGATCACTATCCCTCGTGTATACCTACTTGTTGTACCAAAGTACTCACAAGTGCATTGCCTGAAACGCTAACCTGAAAATAAAAACGAATAAAGTCAGAAAACAGGGAAGAAAAGTTAGTTTTCTCGTTCTCTTGTAGCTGTATTAGCTTTTTCATAATCTTCTGTAAGATTGCCTTTTGTGCTGACCGTATTATACCAACCAATCACGAATTGTAGTCAATAAATTACAGCTAGGCTCCAACCATAAAAGATTCTATTTCTATTCTATCGCTACATTAAAGATACCGAAACGTAGACAAAAGTATCAGCACACAATAAATTTATTCTTAAGTTAAAATTTGAAATATTAATATTATTCCAACAAGGATTTAAATTGATACGATACTTATAAAAATAAAAGTTAGAAGAAAATTTGGAACGTCATCTTCTTTAGAAAACGTTTTTATTCCTAACAAAGGTTTAGCTTTAACGACCTCAATCTTAATCTTCTTCGTTGTACGGAAACGAATCGGATAACTTTTTCTTGCGTAACGAACGCTAATCAATAACACCGAGGGTGTCTTATTTTTACCAAGTTTCAAATAAAAGAATGTCAATTTAGTTGATATTTTTATACGTCTTAGTTATACAGATATTTTGCCAATTAGGAATTATTTTACTTTACTTACTGCGGTCCATGCATAATCCCCGTCTCTAAAAGAGTACTCTATTTTACATCAGCTTTCAACAATAAGTTGAAACAAAGAAAAACAGACAAATAAAAAAAAAACTAAAAATTGAAGTGTTTATATAAGTAAGTAAGTGTTTATATAAGTATCTTGTAAATATTACAACAGACACCTACTTTAATTTTATTTAACTGTATGGATTATGTTTATTATAATTAAAATTCTCTTGAAAATTATTATCGGACCTTATATCCTACCTTAGGCAATAACACCTATGCTTGAATGACTTTTAAGATTTTCACACCTAGCTGGTTGTAAAAGGTCGAGATTTAAAGGTCGTTAAAATGTATATCTTTATAACCACATTGCGCGCAAAAGATTGAATAAGTGAAAGAAGGACAAGAGTAAGAAATAAGAAAAGGATTGAAGAGGGCTTCCCGTTCTCTTTAATTATAGCTCCTGGGCCTGGGTGATCGAGTTTCGATCGGAGCTCTTTTTTGCGTGAAAACTCAAAAACACGCATTTCCGTGGCACAACGGTCACAGGTTACTACAGGAAAAAACGATCTACAGTAGATCGGTTTTTCGCCCCGAAAACCCGCTAACAATCAGCGAAATCGTTAGAGCAGTTTAAATGTCTCTTAAAGTACATACAATCCAAACTAAAGTATTCTACACTTTAGGAGTAAAGTGTACATCATAGGTACGTTTAATTCTGGACGCAACACCACATCTGTTCTTGCATTAGATAACTGTGTAACACTCCACTCATACGCTCGAAACTACGTATTCACTTTAATACACTCAAGTACGTATTTTGTTTTATGTACTCTATCGATTTTTTAAGCATTTGCGTTAATCTCTTAGAAACTTAAAATGTATATAAAGCTGTGTAACCTAATTTTCTGACTAATATTATAAAAGCGAAGGTATCAATGTTTTGATATTTGCTTTCACTACAAAACAGCCGAACTGATTTGGTTAGAAATTAAAATCTTGATGGCTCATATCCAGCAAAATTTCTGCGGGAATTACATATGAACATCATTGACGTGGACAAATTCCCGGGCAAAGACAAAAGTTTTATACGTTTCACATAAAACAAACCAGACACATTAACGAAGGGTGCCCTGAAACTTTACTTACCGTTTTGGGATAAAATATGGCCTTTTTATATCACACACATAAAAGGACATGACAACATATATTTTACTTTTATATATTTTCGCAAAACGTGATACGAACCTAGCTTTCACTTAACCAAAAAATGTATTAAAACAAAAAGCTCGTCCTTACTAATATTACAAACTTGAAAGTTTGTGTGTATCGAATTACTCGTATGCAGGTCTTTATGCATCTGTGATATTCATTTACCCTTCTATGCGAAAACATAATGGATTTTAACAAGACCATAGCTAGAACTTACAATATCGTGCGAATTAGTTATTGGGAATATTTTTTACTTAACGATCCATAATACTGGCATGATAGCAAATGTGATATATAGGATCCTATATATAGAGCCAAATTAGTTTTCCGGAAGCAGCCAAAACCCCAGCCAATGTTCATAGATTTAATCGTAAATTTTCCGCAGCGGCAATATGTTTTTTATGCTACTTTTACGACTCTCCGTCGGCTTATTCATCGAAATTCAGTACCTTTAGTACTTTGTATATAGAACTAACATATTACGAAAAATTTCTCTAAAAGTAATATGGAATAGTACCTTGACAGGATGAAAATTCTCTATTACTTGGTATCGTAAACAAAAAATATGTATCTATAAATTATTTATTATTTGGGACGAAACTCGGCTTTCTTTTATTTAAACCAGAGCTTTGTGATTAATTCAGATACCAAAATTTTTTATTAAGCTTAAAACGAATTTCCTTGCCAGATGTCCTTTGAATCTGTCACGCACTTTTAGATAAAACGAGGAACTTATCTAATTAAATTCTTTTTTTGATAAAAATGTGATGATATTTTTGTTATATCTAATGCTTAGTGCCTATTTAAGGGAAGTGTAACATTAAACGCTTGAAACTATTAAACTAAACTGCACGTTCTTATGTTCTTTATTTTAATTATCAATTTTTCTATTACTTTTTCATAATTTAAAATAAATTATATTTTTAATAAAAAGAATATCTAAATCTGAAAAAAGTTTGATATTGCCTGGCTGTAAAATTTGTATATTAGTCTAAAGGGTGAGATAAAACTTATAATCTAGAATGTATCTTAACCCTCATTTTAATTATAGTCGAAGTATTGTCGTTCGAACTTTCTCGAACAACCTTGAAGTTTGTTTCTAAAGTAGTTTTAAGAACAATTTCCTTTGTATCAAAGACTCTACCACGTTTTTATGTTATCTTCTAACCTTCCTTTATTTTTCTACAACGATGAAAGAAAAACATAAATAGGTAATACCTGACCAATAATATTTTTTTTACTGACGTAGTCAAATTCTTTTTCTGCCACAAAACCACAGTATAATTAATTGCAATGCCTGCATACATTAAACTATGTAACATTCGAGTACAAAAAACAATAATGATACTGGTTTAGTTTTACGCATTTGTAATTACTACTTTCAAATACTTACTAAATATATACTATATACTAAATACTCACATTTTTCTCAAACACTCAAAGCATTTTCACTCACGAACATTTCACCTGAAAGGTAATTTGATTAATTCAGGTGTATATAATGTAAAATCAAAACTGTAGAATATGAAACGAAATCACCTTGTTTTACTGTGTAAAATACGCTAAAGGCAGTTTTCGTTAAGACAAAGATTGATAAATTGCGCAAAATAAGCAAACAAAAGATTAAAAGTTGTATCTCTTGATCTCTTCTTTGAAATCTTATTTGATCTTTCTGACTTAATTACACGGTTCCCGGAGAATTTGACTGATTTATTAAATAAAGCTCTTAGTATTATGTGGTGCAAACATTACGAAGATTTAACAAAGATAATAAAACAATCATCGTGGTTATGTTTGTAAATATAGAATAATAGATATAGGTATATGTTTATTATAACAAATCCCTAAGATACAGCCATCGTGTTTATGTCTTAATAGAGGTACAAAAAAAGTAATTTTGTTTATAAGCTTTTATCATCCGCTTATTATAAAACTTTTTAAAAGTTTGAAAGATTTATTTGTTTGCGCGTAACTTTATATAGACTTTTCCCGTATTTATTATTAAAAAGTATAGGAGTAGTCTTAATTTACACATTCTGACAGTTATAAACGTTACATACGCTGTAACGTACACTTCTTTCGTTCAAATATGAGTGACACAGAAAGATGCAAGCCCTGGGGCGGTTCCTTTGTGTCTATCACAAAGGCTTATAAAATAAGAATAAAGAGATTTCAGAACCGTCGTAGTGGTACATAAATCACTCCGTGCTCGAAGTTTGCTTTATAGCCCAAGGTCCGGTATAAGATGCGAATTCATCTATTATTTTATTGGATTACGACTTGATAGTGGATTCCATCTCTATATGTACCTATGTTATTTATTTTATTGTTTGTGAGTTTATAACCCAGGTTTATGTGGGTCATTAAATTAAATGTATAATATATTTTTAGGTTAATTGGATCTTTGTTTAGGTAATGTTTCACAAATAAAATTCAATGAGACTACTTCAGGCAGATTAATTATTTACATTAGGAGAAACGGACGGTAGGTATATGAATTGTTGGGCAGTTCACCCGTCATAAAGTTTATACGAAAACTAAGCCTGTTACTTAAATAAGCTAACAATGTTTATATTTTAACCTCGATTCATATTAATAAATCGCACGATCGTGTTACTTCATAACATAACCTGTGAAAATAATTATTTAAAACAAATAATGATTTTAGTTAAAACACATATCTATAGACACTTAATAAAATTTTAATACCACAATCATAAACATTCATAAAATATCATAACTAATAGTTTATTAAAATTAAATATACATACGTCTATCAATCAGATCGTGCATAAGCTTTGGTTTTCCAACATAGCGTTATATAGCGCTAACTAATTTATTTAAAAGGTGTCTACAAGAATAATGTGGTATAATTTCTTAGTAACGTATAAACTATAAAGTAAATTAGTTGTCGGCCATCATTTACACTCACAATATAAACGCGCCATGTTGTGAAGCCCAAGCTTACACGCTCCACATTGAAACTAATGATCAATCACACGTGTATAATGAACAGAGTAAATAATGAATGTTCTACATTCTCGCAGTCTGCAAGCTCACATTCCTCACATTCTACGTAATGTAATGTACATACATAATACCTAATACCTATGAGATATTGGCATTGAGTTAAATAAGGAGAGCCTGCGGCTAATTTTTTCTATATTATTTAAGATGTTTGATACACAATTGTTGATTACTAAGTTACTAAGTGATTAGTAACTACAAGATATGTGTCATATTTTATTAGGGCCCAAAACTTAGCTTCAACAAGCGTTTATTATAAATCGTAAATTGTAATATATTTTACCCGCATCTTGTGATTTTTAGACAGGTTCTCCCTAAAGCAATTTGGGTTAACAAAACAACTTTGTTTGTTGAATCATTTCATTTTATATATTTTACCTTGTTACCTTAAGCGTGTAAAAGTAACAATACATTTAATTTTATGAATAATTATGTTAAAGTTACAGCTAATTAAAATTGTTTTCTAATGAATTAGAAATAAAGTTGAAATTAGCGAATCCTTGTAACGAATAAATAATAACAAAGATTAACAGAATCAATATTAATTTCAGTGTACATCAACAAAAGCGGCCCTTGGTAAGTTTAGGTTTGCATATTAGAAAATTAAATTCATAAAACGCTGTAGAACGCTTTAGCTATGAATATTTGAAAATATAATTAAAAATTTCACAGTGTGCACGTTATGTTGTGTTCTATCAAAATTACTGGGACACGTAGGCACGAATACACAAGTAAATAAAACCTTAAGCGAAACAATGCAAATTGCTTTCCACACAATAGAGTAATAATATATTTTTGTTTAAGCAAGTTTTATTATTACAGTAACGACCGTGCATACATTTCGGCTGAGCTCATTAGAAGCTTTTGCGCTTATTAATTATGAATAATACTGCATAGCTTGCTAGTGTTATGTACCTTTATGTACACATTATACACGTACACTTTTCTTACAAAGCCTGAAATAGTATTGATAAATAAGTAATTAATTGTCTGATTAAGTAAGATCCCATTTTTAATTTCTAAAATCATGTACCAAAGAAATTTTCGAAATTTTTATTGTAAAGGAATCTAATATGATATGACAGATAAAATTTTAAAAAGTACCTGAGAGATTTTGTCAATGATTTGGTCAAAAATGTTATATCAAAAGACGACTAGTATCTCCGTGTAAAGTAATGTTTTTTAGATACCTACATACTTGTAATACTTAAAGGAAAGAGTATGAAGAAAGTTAAAAGTACACGTTTTCCAGCCAATATTCCTGATTCGTTAGTGAAATTGGGTTGTAAACGGACATAGCGAACATAGGTGTGAGCAACGATAGCATCGGGCGTCGACTGTAGGGATCCAATCATCGTGCCACGCCACTCCGCTATAAACTAGATCAAGTTAAGTACGATTTGCATTATAAAATTAAAACCAGATAGTTCCATCTTATGCGGTCACTGTTGCCCGTGGACATCTGCAACATGATAGATTTTGCAGGTACGAGTATGTTACCGTGGCTTGTAACAAAAGGTATCTGGTAGGTACACTCGACATATTTGAAAATCTGTACTTGAAAACCGCCATTCTATAGCGCTCGGAGAGAAAAAATTTGTATTTCTAGCATCAAGTTGTTTTTTGATTACCTACAGTGTAAAATAATTTTGTATGAGTTGAAAGACTCTACAAAATATTGGCGTAGTACACTGTTCCATCGTCATGAATCTAGTTTAAAACATTTAAAAAAATAAATGTTTCAACGTTCAATTTGTAAAGAGTAAATTTAAATTTTCCTTAGATCGTAATATAAATCCGGGTTTAGTTTGTAATGAGTTGCTTTGATACAACTGCTCATAGTTGTAAACTGTTATTACTGCGGTCACTGTAATACGTTTTGGAAAACAACTCTATGTGTGAATTTATATCTAACTAAAGCTACTAAATTACTTTTGTAATCCATATATGTACCTATTAACGACATTTTAATTTATTTCATATTCATTTGCAAGCGCCCTAATAAAAATATGCCCCACATAAAGGTACTACGTATTTTTCTCCTATAGCAATGTGGATAATATGATATGTGATAAAAAGAAGATGACAAATCTATAATTTTATTTTTAAATGTTTTATAAATGGTATCATAGAAAAATAATTGTAAAAAGGTAGAATTATTTTAGGACAGTTGGGTAAAAATTTGAGATATAAACTATACATGAATATATTACGTATTTTACAAGTGTAAAACTCTAGTCTTATTTTAGACTTAGAGTAGAAAAAAATTGTAATATACAAATGAACATTAAATTTTTCTTACACATTTCTAAATTAAGCACGATTCACACTACATTGTGCCGTGGCCGGGCCGTGCCCCGTCCGGGCCCCCGCCGGGGCACGTTCAAATATTATGGTTGTACTTTTGCATGAAGTTAAGCACGACTCACGCTACACCGTGTCACTTCCGAAATGGATATAATTTTGTATGAAGTAATTCATGCCTGGCCGTGGCTTTGCCACCGGGACAGTCTTACATGAATTATTTCATACAAAACGTATAACACAATGTTTAACCGTACCCCGTCCGAGCTCCGGCCGGGGCACGGCCCGGTTGCGACACGGTGTACCGTGAATCGCGCTTTACTGTTAATTTATTTTACTTTATTTTATACAGCGTTATGATAAATAAAACATATTTATAATTGTAGGTACTTACACAATGAGAAATACAGACGCTATGCTAAAAACGCTTAGGTCGATAGATTTTTAAATGCTCACAGAAACTTTAAAAAGGGATGCATGATCCCTGAACATTTTTACATGTTAATTGCATCTAATATGTATATCCTTTAACATTTTTCTGATAAAAATAATCCAATCTACCTTATGATATCATCTAATTACTTTCTGAGGCCCGAGCTTGAGCCAAAAAGCGTTCCGCGGAGACTTGCAATTTCAATTACCGACAGCAGATTTTCCTGCGAGTATTTTTCGAGCTTTTTTTGTTAATTTCTATAAGTATCTTTAAATATTGATTACGCCTCAGTTTTGTAAAAACATGTAAAGGGCCCTGGCAATTTTTTTGTTACTAACGCCGATGGGGAGTAGGCGCATACATGCTAGGACATGGATATTTGCTTGTTTATGTGATCACGTCCATACGTTCCCGATTATCTAATTTCCTATGAAAAAGAAAAATTTAGTAAATACTAGCTGATGCTCGCGGCGTTGCACGCGTTTACATCGGTATTAATATATACACGTCTTTTAATTATTATTAAAATCAGTATGTTAGTTTTTTTATTTGTTACATATTGATATCTTGATAAAGTTGTCTATGCTTATTGTCTATCATCACTTTTTTTTTTAGTTTTTGTGTTGTGATCGTGATCGTGAATCGTGTCCGAAACGTACGCTGGATGTAAAATAATGACCATGATTTTTTTTTTGGGAAAGTCAAAATTTTTGGTTACTATCAACTTTTCCGGTATAAAAAGCAGCCTATATGTTGGCGGAGCCCCTAAGATACTACCATACAAAATTTCATCGCAATCGGGCCAGCCGTTTCTGAGATTAGCGCGCACAAACACACAGACAAACAGACAAACAGACAAACAGACAAACAGACAAAAATTTAAAAAACCATAGTTTCGGCTTCAGTAACATACATACAACGCGTTTCACTTGGTTTTTTGGAAAAATATTCATTGTACAGAATCGACTTTTCTACGATTTTATTATATGTATAGATTGGAAAAATGAAGATCGTCTTTGTTAATGTTATTATTATTGTAGCGTTAAAATGTATTTCCTAGTTTACCTATAATAAAAGAATTCAAAGTTACGCCTACCTAGTATTGGGAGGTCAAGGAGAAAATTAAGAGAATGACCAAACTTCCAATAGGAAACTATTACCTATCTGTGTTGTTTCTTGAATTAATAATACTCCGGTCCAAACTAAAACAAAAGAAACTTTTATCAAGCAATAAACTCCCAATACTACAGAAAATATTAAAAGAATAGATAGGTACCTAAATTAATAGTTAGGTATTTTAGGTAAATACATAATTGTGTTAAATACATTACGCAATTTTATGTAATAACTAGCTGACCCGGCAAACGTTGTTTTGCCAAAAAAAAATAAAAAAAAAAAAAATGTCAAATAAATGAAAAAAAAATTGAGGTGTGGACCACCCTTATTATTTAGGGGTGTGAAAAATAGATGTTAGCCGATTCTCAGACCTACCCAATATGCTTATAACCAAATTTCAGAGGAATCGGTCAAGCCGTTTCGGAGGTGTATGGAGACTAACATTGTGGCACGAGAATTTTATATGTAAGATGTTTCACGGTTACATAGAAAATAAAAAAATGATGTTTCAGTAAGCAATGTTCCTTTTATATTTGTAAAAAAATGTTGCAAAGATAACAAATAAAATAAAATTCAAAATTTAAGTTTATCCCGGGAGATGCTACAACTTATTTTTTTTTTAACTTTTATTAGATTATTCGAACAGCTGCAGAAAATATAAACAAAATTTGGAGCTTTCCCATGAAGTTCTTATAATGACGCGTTACTTTATTAACGTAGTCTGTCAGGTGCTCACTACGTACAGTGAGTGACATGGGTCGGATAGACAAGATGCTGCAATGCGCCTACATTCGTCTTTTTGCTAGTCATCAATCGATTAGTGGAATCAACTGAGTTATCCGAATTGCCACTAAACCCGATGAAATAATTTAAATTGGTAGCTTTGCGTGCTTAATTTAATGGATTTCAGTGTTTTATGTCGTTTTACAGAACGTTCTTAGAACAAAGGATATTCTAGGGCAGGCTATCATTTTCTTCCACAAATTTTGCCTATTATATATGTGCCTCATTTTATACGAGGAGTAGGTATAAGATCATTTTCATAAATAGGGTTAAAAAAATTGCTTCATTCATAAAATATACGCTAACATCTTCATAAGAAATTTCTTTTAATAGATAAAAGATTTTTGGATTTAATACCTAAAGGATTTTTTCCTAAATTATTGTATAATGAATATTAGCCAAAAAAAACCCTAACAAGTGTAGTGTAAGCAACAATAACAACAGTAGGTACCTACTAAAGGGGATATAGTAAACAGCAATGTCATATAAATTTCAGATAATTGGAGCGCTTGTTACGTAAGCTGATGTTGATCCAATTTAGAACCTATATTCTGATTTAAAAACACATGGAATTGTAAAATCATTTCGAGAAGTTTGACGAGCATTTGCTTGTTTTTCGGCGCAAACTTTTCCAAACCATTTTAATCCCTTTCCAGTGGAATTTTCAATTTTAAGCTTGTCTGTTACATTTTTGCCACGAAAAATATGCGCGCTGAATGCATTAGTGCGCCTTATTACTCTTGTTTTTGTGAGTACACTCACTCCCTAGAGTCCCTAGTAGCATTTTGTGCTAGTGAAAGTAGAAAATGGCTTGCAAGCAAAAATAAAAAATAATTATTCTAGTTTCTGTAGTGATATATGTTCATATAAGTACCTACTAATAACAAATATTACAAAAATCATTTATAAGTACTTATTAAATACATAATTCGAGTACCTATCTAACAATAAGATAGAAATCAAAATTACGGTTATTAGGTAGGTAGCTCGTTTATTGCGAAAAGTTATCTTATAACTTAATGATTAAGTTATAAACTAAATTAATATTAAACTCGCACAAAGTTTAGATGAGTAGGCAGAAGTTGAAGCATTATTGCAAATTGAATACGTAACTATTATCAGGCGCGG
>DVXP01002552.1:0-12548 GCA_018235645.1 Junonia grisea | reverse complement strand
TGTAAACTGACGATTCAAAAGAGCTCCCAAAGCCAACTTGAATAAAGCATATTTTGAGTTTGAGTTTGAGTTTGAGTCTATTAAACTATTGCTTCTAAAAATGTGAAAAAAATATAGTGGTTTGTATTATGAATTTAAAAGTAAAATTATCACGGCTACCTGGGCTTTTATAGTTGTAGCCGATCAAATTAATAAGAAATATTTAACCCAAGTTTAATTGCAAATTTTTGAGATTGGTAAACATGTTAGTTGTTAAGAAATAAGTTAATTTTAAACATTATTAAATTATACTCGTATCATCACTGGAAAGCAAAACTACTAAAGCACCACGGTTTCCTGTGGCGCTTTAGTGGTTTTGACTTTCCAGCGTCCAGTGACGATATTAATGAATGTCCGCATATTTCGATGAAAACCCTTCATGCGCATAGCTCGACACGCACTTGGCCAATTATTTACTTCTTATAAGTCATATATTTTGTAATTCTAACGATGTTCATTATGTGACCAAAATATAGGTAAGTATTATTAATTCATAGAAATTTATTTAGTGGTTTATGCATTAAAACGTACCAGACAGACGACAGAGATAGAGACAAAAGAGTAGAGCTACTTAATTTTAATGATTAGATAGATATTTATTAATTTCTATTAACGTAGTAACGTTGCCAACAGTGGTAGATTTAACATAAGAGCCGCCCTAGGCCTAGTGTAAACGACGCCCCTAGCTTAGCCATCCTCTAAGTGACATATACAAAGTGAGTTAGAAAAAAAAAGGTCGACATCCTCCGTTCCCTATATTAAACATACAATTTTCGCTAAAAAAAGGTTGTCCGCCTCATTCGCAACTTTGCCGTCCGGGAAAAGCTAATTTTGGCGCTCCTAAAAACCCAAACCCCGGGTCTCACAGGCCTATGAGTAAATCTGGTTTCCAATAATATATGCTAGCTTTTGTTGGTGGCTATACAGCCGATATGCGTATAGACGCATACGAGTATAGGTAATTACGCAGACGATCACCGATATGCGTATACTTAGACGCATATCGGTTATCTTAGCAACAAATAAATCCTCCTGTAAACATGTCCTTCGCTCACTCGCTTGTCTACCTTTTCATAAAGTTCATCAAAATTTTGAGAGACAAACAGTTTCTTTTGGTTTTATAATACGATTACGGATACAAAGGTTGGCTTAACAATGTTTACATAATACCCCGCGCTTATGAAGCTACATTAAAAAGTATTCGTCCGTGGTGAACTTAAAGTAAAATTAAAAAATGTATGCTAGAAATGTCAATCTTATCTTATCTTTATCAAAGAATTGTTATTTAATAATAAAATTGAAGCAAATTTTATCTTGGTAAAATAACATAAGCCATGAATGAAGATGGTTACCGAAAGTATTGTACAAACATCTAATACATTTAAACATCTACTTCTAATACATCGTTAAAACAATATAAACAGGATTACCGTAGCCATGGGTGCTAGGATCAAGTGTAAGCGGTGTCTTATGCGAGTTTGCGCGGCAGCTTGCAATATTGTTATTGCCACTTGTTGGGCGCCAGTAAGCTCCGTGAGTGCGGGGTGAACCGTCCGTTCTCGCGCCTCGTGTCATAACTACACTTACGGACTTTTCCGAACTTTCCTCGATGTATCGGTCGTGAAAAACTTCAATGTTTACATAGTAATGTACTGTTTAGTGTAGTGTGTGTAGAGTTTAGTAATCGCAAATCACACAAGTTATTGGAACAATGTTTTCAAAATAGAATATGTCTAGAAGAAAACAAGCGAAGCCTAGATCTCTTAAGCGTAAGTAGTTTTTCAAATTGTTTGTAAATCATTGTATACCTATGCTTAATAACAAAATACTTATAATTACTCGTAACATTGCTTAAATGGATATTATAAAAATTGTAAGACATTTTAAATAAGTTTGGATTTATTTTCATTTCACTTAAAACTTAAGTAAACAAACAGTTTTATTACCTTAATTGTAATGAAAATTGCAATAAAATTAATTCTCTTTATTAAAAATATCTTACAGTTTAACATTAACAATATATAAAATCAAATTTGAATTTTTGAACACCTATCTATATGAAAAGCAAAACAAATCATTAATCTTCTTACACTTCTTCATATTTTGGATTTAAGTAGCCAAGAACTGCTACATAAAAGTTCGTAAATAAAACTTGATTAAAAGTAGTTCCACATAAAAAAATACGTAGAATTTACCCCCGCGGAACCTAATTCATTTTATTACCTATAAACATTCACAAATACATATACAATTAAGTAATAAACATATTTTTATTTCATTAATTTTATTTTTGAGATTGTTATGTCTAATCTGTTTTAATAATAATGACGTAGATTTTATTTTGAACAGAGTGAAGGTACCTTCTTATAAAATTACTATACCTATATAGATTGATTGCTTACATAAACTATTACAAACGTAAGATTAAAAAAAAGTCTTCATTCTTAAAAATGAAACTTCATCCACAAAACACAATACACACAATAAACTTACAAACTCAACTAAAATACGTAGGGAGCTGTGAAAAGTGTTAGGCAGAGTGTTAAGTATTAACGAGCGCGTCAGTGCCGGCTCCGGCTGATGGACACGGCGCGTCACAGCCTCAGCCTCGCGCCCTAATATCAGCATTTTATCAGCCGCCGCTGCGGTCCGCGCCGGCCATGACTCCTCTTATGCTCAATTAATCCGAGCCATCCTTGTGAGCTTGTGACACGCGTGATGTAACTTAGATAATTTGTCATATATATATATATCTATCTAAGTTTAAAACTAATGTATATAATACATTTTATATACCTATCTGAAGTGTTTGCGGCCTCTAGTTTATTTTTACTATTTTTCAATTGGGGAGATGTTACGATAACTTATATGAACTAAGTAAATGTAATGTTTCTTGCATTATATTAATCTATGAAGTTTATAGTAAACATTGGTTGTAATAAGCATTTTATGATTAGATATGCATATCGGTATAATATGAGTATGACCATCATTTATTTAGGTACTCTGGAATTGGTTCCTATAACAAGCCGGTATGAAAGATGTGTATCATATAGATTACTATTGTTAGTGGTTGAACAGCGGCGTAATGTTGTTAACTTAAGGTATCGATCTGGTGGAGTCTAGTGCTTTCGTAATGCGTCCCGCGGGGAGCGCGAGGATGCTGCGACTCCGGCCTGCTCCTGGGATACCTAATGCAATACCTCCCGCTTATTGCTATATGAACTGACTTATACGTATCTACCGCAATGACTACATCATCTATACTATCGTGCTGTGTAGATTAATCGAATCTCAAAGTAAAACTATTTTTTTACAAACTAATATTGTTTGCCACCACTCTCATTGTCAGTAATAAAAGGCTCCCGTCACTTTACGGCTTTCATAAAAGGGCGGCGTAAACAGTTTTAATTACTAGTTAATCCGAATATTCAGTCATTCGTTTCGTATCGTACAGCATCGGTCCTAGGCACACATGGGTCCAATAACATGTCAATTTCAGCGTGTCGTATGTCGTCCCTCTTGCCGGGGAATTAAAATTTTACATTTAACAAAAATATTAATCCTTCGACGTCCCAGGCAGGCTATAAAATAAATTGCTTTATCTTGAATTGTTTAGAATCGACGAAAAAAACTCTAAGTTGTTTTATTAAGATTACTATTTAAACTTTTTTTACTTGCATATTTTAAATTGAGTCCCTATCACTTGCATAATTTAATTTTAGGTATTTGATTCTGAAAATAAATATTGATTTAGGGTATATAGTTTTCTTTTATTATAATATAACACATACAAACTTCGTATTTTCAATACCAAGTTCCAAGTCGCAAGGGTACACTTCATAAAATCAGACTTAATTTATCTTTTTCCATATTGTTAATTACATTATATATTGTTGTTCGAGAGAGAAGATTAAAGTTGATGATTATTTTTTATATACTGATTTTTTTAAAGCAAAACATATAGAAAATCCTAATCTGTAGTCGTCATGAATGGCTACTAGAGTCTGTGCTACAGACTCTGTAGCATAGAATCGTGGTATGAATACTAAGCTGTGGCCGCGTAATTATGTTCCTGGCGTTTACCGTCAGTAGTTGTTATGTGAAACGATAAGAAGTTGATGGCGGCAGCGGGTGTAGGGTGGGCGGGGTGTTGCGCGTCCATAAAACTTGTAGAGGCCCACAGAGAACCGCTGCGAAATTTCCCCTGGGTGGCGCGCACCTCCGCCCTGCGCGCTGGGAAATACGGTAAAGCCATATCATAACAGTTTTATGTTGATGCCGACCTCCCGGCCAGTTGGCTTTTCCTACTTTCCTAATCGACGTATTTAGTCTAATTAATAGAATTGTAATTAGACATTCATTATGAACATCTTTGTCCGTTTCATTTATCTACATTATCTCTACTATAAGTCTTTATACCTACTCTAATATTAGTAGAGTTTATAATATGTTTATTTTTTATTTGACTTACATCTATAAGATTTAATAAATGTCGCCAAACATGATGTATTGAAAATTTACGTGAATCGTAAAAGTTGATTTTTCCGTATATAAATTAGTGGTATTAGTTCGTATTTTCCATAAATACCTAAGAAAAGACTTGTCGCAATTGTTAAAAATAGTCGAAATAAGAAGAAAATTTCAAAGAAAATATTATTTATGCAATCTGTTAACACAACCGAGCATTATTTTTTCTTATTCCCCGTTGACTTCAATAAATCACTCACGTGTTTTCACGCAAAAAATCCATAACAGGTAAAATAACAACGCCGCATGAGTATCTGACGTATCTCTGCGAATGTTTTTAATCTACACCTACTTATTATGAAATGTAATATACTCGTTGTATCTTAAGAACGTATATTTTATTATTCAAATACAGCCGCAAATGCCTTTTGTTCTTAAATTTATCTCTTATGTAATAACAGGATAACGATTGAAGTTTAAAAATATTTTTCCTTAATTAATAATAATTGTGAGTATAACTTTCATGTAATAAAATATTACATCCCTTTCTTTTCCCTATCCCTTTCTGAGTTGGCTACCTATTTAAGTCATAGGACAAGTTTGAAGAAAGTGATATAAGGAATGAAAGTTCGCATAAAAACCTTTTTTAATTTACAAAAAATAGAATATTCAAAATAATTACATTAAGCGTAAGTTGCGGAAGTCAGTACTAGCAATTGATGAAATTCAATAAATTCCAACATATGTTACGTAACGTATTATGACATCTAAATGATCGTGCAATACGTTTAACCTCTACTTATTTTATTAATCTTTTAAGCATACGTAGTTCCCAAGGACTTTCGTCTGGGATATTGTTTAAAAATATCACGGTCCCCCCACAGAGGGTGATCCCTGCGGAGCGAAGTTCTCGCCGCCCACGCCGCGTCCCGTGGGACCTGGCCCAGGCAACGCCGCCTGCTCCCCGGAGACCCTCATTCCCTCCACCCAGTCTCCCTGCAGTCTCCCAGGAAAACAGTCGAGATGTTCGACTTTTAATTGATAATCGGTTATATATTCGCTTATCGCTAGCTGAGAAAATTTGTGTCATTTTCAGTATCTAATTTGGTTATTAATAAATGATGAACGTACTCGTATTTTTCTGTCAATATTAACTTTTGTTATTATATGTTGATGTTCAAATAAAATCGCCTAGTTGAATCTTGCAGTTTCAGTTTAATAAATAATTATGTCTTCTGAATTTTATTCCATTTGTTGAATTATTGTGTGGATAAATAACGAATCTAATTTCTGCTCAAAATTAAAAAAAAATGTATATTTTTTTTGCCATATCTATCTAATAAACTGAATTGTAGAATACCGAACATTAAATTGTAATTTGTGAACATGAAATGAAAAAATATAAAAATATATTAGTTTTTTTGATATTTGGACCAACGGCTACCGTGGGACGACGACTAGGTATATACCAATCCCAAGTGTATTTGTACTGACGCCTAGAATACATTAAAATTACAATTTCCAAGGTACTCAGGGAAACGACCTAGACTGTGATGGGAGTTGTGATATTATTCCTTTGTGCTCCAATTCGCTAGCTCCTTAATCATAGTTATTACCTACATATAAATAGCTGCTGGTGAAATAGGTCGACACTATGGTCGTTTATTACCCATTAACGGAATAACGACTTGTGTAAACCTTGATTTTACATTATTTAGTTATGCTACATTTACTTTATTTAAATAGTTTCCGATACGCAACTTTAGAAGGTGGTTAAAGGCGTTTTGAAACGGTGTAATTCAATATCGAAGCCTGCGTTTTTTTGTTATTTTATAACGAATTTATAAACAAAGTCATCAACTATTATTTAATGTCCTGGCTATTCTTTTCTTTAAAAATCGGACAAGTTCCCGGGCAACGCGCAATGTAGGGTTTTACACATCAATATGTGTCGATTTATGGTTTCAATTGAGGCCTAACTATCACTAGATAAAGACGGTTGCTTTAAGAAAATATAGCTTATTCTTAACGCTGTGCAATGATAAGCAATACAGTAATATGGTCAGCAAGAAAATTGAATTGGCAGCATCGTGGTTCTTTGGTGCTGAATGCGTCCCGGGCGGCGAATTGCGAACGGAGTTATGATGGCCCACAGATACCCAACGATGCCAAACAGTTAAATTGTTCAAACAATATCTATTTATTGTGCGGTTTTTAGGTTTTTTTCAATTGTCATCATACTACTATTTTTTATATTATGTACTATACTTACTAGTGTACTCATTACCTACAATACTGAGTACTATGTATTTATGTATTTAACTGTTTTGTTAGTGACAAACATTTATATAGTATTTTTCGTACAAAGGTACGTGAAAGTTAACGTAAATTTTCTTATGTCGTATGTTTGTCTTAACTTTTTTTTACTCGGATATAGAACTTTATAACTCAATGATAAGTATTTTATTCTACGACTAAAAATATTGTAAATTTCGTGATGATAAGATTGTTTTAGCAAGCAAAAAAAAAAACTTATTTGCACATCTACGATCATACGATTATTATATTCAATATGATGTCGAGTTACTTCTTTCTTATAAATGGTTATTTAAAAATAAAGATATTGGCTAACTGTACGTATTTGATATATGTTTTGAAGCTAGTAGCAGCAGAACTATTGAGATAGAGTGTTTCCTCAATTACATTGATTAGACACGTGGAGTTCAAACGTGTGCAACTAACGAAATAGAGGTATATTTACGCATTACCGGATGTAGTAGCATGCTATTCGATTTTAATAATACTAACAATGATATTCTTTCATTTTAAGCCTTTATCATTATTGTTGCAAGTCCTCTGATAATTTCGTGCTTGTTAATATTTCATTCGGCAATTAAGAGTAGGAAAAGATTTTGTACTACTCAATCAACTCTGATTTTTTTTTGCATCTAATCAATTCCGGCATAAATGTTCCTGTATTAGTTGAAGGTCTTCGAATTTATCGTTTATCGTATATCAACAGTTGAAGTAATTATCGTGGCATATAAAGTTTGATTCACAATTTTTAAGTTTTCGGCCCAAGTATTTCGTCGAGTATTTTATTTGGCGGAGATGACAGATAAATTTTTTAGCGAATTGTAAAACAGTTTATCTTCCTTCTAATGATTTAGCACAAGCGAAGTGATTGAGTCGTCGAGTCCTAACATGATATTGTGGAACAGTTCCGCGTGTTCGTTGAAACACTGGGCGCGGCGGACGCAATCACGCCACCCGCGCCCTGCCGCGCTAATTATGTCACTAAGCGTGCTTAATGAGGATATAGCCTTTTGTTTTAAGGACTAAAATTTAGTAAACTTTTATTTTTTGCTGTAATAAGGATGTATAGTAACTATGTTTTTCATCTGATATTAACGTAGTAATATAATTTATCTTTATTTTCAATATTTATTACAAGCAAAACGCATTTTCAGTTAAAACAATGTGAACTCGTTTTCCGTTGTTACAAATAGTTTTTTTACTGAGTGTTGTGTTGTATTTAGAATGGCATATTCAACATTTTTTAAGATATAGGAATTTGTGGAAATGGCTCAAACTTAAAACAATTTGAAAAAAAAAAAAAATAAATATAGGTATACACCTAACAAAAACCGAATCAGTTAACCCCGACTCTACCTGATACTTGCCCGTCGTATACTATTTTTAATACCTACTAGCTCTGAAACATCTCAGCCATTGCAGGATAAGCAGCCTCAACGCTGCTTTCACGTATCAATGTATCGATATTAAAATTTACTTTATATAGCTACATTTTATTTAAATTCGATTCTAGAATGTAACTGTTGGCTCATTGTCGTTTGGCCATAAACGACAATGAGTCAACAGTTACATTTTATTAAATATGTTATACAATTGTACCTAGTTTGCACAAAAACAGAGTCATATAAATATAGTTGGAACGGAGTCAAAATTTACGTTTTAATTGTATACTATTCTCCTGTGTCAGTATTGATAAATATAAAGTCATCTAAACGTAAACGTCGTATCCATATATAGATATCTCCACATGGTTTCCTGCAAGCCCGTGATTTCTGGTCCCCATGGGCGCGCACCTAACTTGCACCTTCCATGTCTACACTGCCATGCTTGCATTATCCTAATTAGCTTTTATTTTAGTTCGCTTTTAATGTGTATTAGTACTTGGATTAAGTTTTGTGTGGCGGTTGTGATTTTTTTTTTCGTATAGGGTGTATGTAGTTGTAGATGAATTAATTAATTGAAATAAATAGTAATTCACTTTTTCTCGTTTGACTATAAAACTGATAATTAAGGTTAATTAAGGTTAGGTTGACTTCTCTAAAATTATGTGATATATATAAATCATATGATATGTTTGAAATACAAAAAGTAAGCAAAAAAGATTTTTTTTCAACATTATAAATGTAAAAATAATGACGATATATACGACCGGGTCACCCCTTGGGACCAACATTTTAGGGCACTTGCCCCCTAACCCCTTAAGAGGTACTCCACTATGTGTAGTATGTATGTCCAGGACACTGAAAACATTACATCCCTATTTTCAGGCATTTCAAAAACAAAACGACTTTAATACCTTCAGTGACTGCATTAAATCGTAAAATGTAAATATTATATTTGAAGTTATTGGATCTATCAATGATTTAACATGATCTTGTTAAGTTATGAAAGGAAATAACATAAACCGCAATTTTACGAATTTTATATCACTATTTACCCTTAATTTATCAATCTACACATCGTATCCCGCCTGTACGGAGTGTTGCCCCCAAAGGAGCCAGAACGCTTCTTAGGACGTCCGCACAAGGTTACGCTTACGCTAGTGAAATAATTCACGAGTAGTAGTAAAAAAACCGTTGTGATGAAAGTGAAAACCTGTCAAGTAATAGTGATTTTCATTGATATGGTCAACTCGAAGCCTCCCCTTAAAACTGGCTTGATGGTATCGCGAACTCATAAGATTTTATTTTACCAAGTCTTCGCATAACGCACTAAAATAATTTTGGAAATCATAAATTTTATTACATAAAATTTTATTTACATAATTTTGGGGTTATGATACCTAACTGATTAGAAGTCTTATAAAATTCATATAAAAAAATTATAAATTCTACATTCATACATACCTACAGGTCACAAGCAAATGCTAGCGATATCTATATATTCAAAATGTACAAGTAAGCGCTTTCATATGATACCAAACACGGCATATTTATCTTAACTTTATTTTTTTACTCTGTATGTTTTGTTCGCTAGAAGGCGCCACATTAGATTTTGTGAAACCCCATATAGCCTATAACTAGTGGACAATTAAGACGCTTCTAATGATATGTCATTCGTCGAATTCTGATAAGTAGTTTAGAAGTTACGAGGGAACAGATAAACATACAAACATACATACATACATACATACATACATACATACATATATACATACATACATACATAGCCTATCAAAATCATAACCCTCCTTTTGCTTTGCCGTAGTCGTGTAATAAATCAAACATGTAAATTAAGCCATTTATTTTAATTAACCAAAATAATGATACAAACACCATCCACCATAAAACGGCAAACAGTAAACCTTTTAATTAAACAACCAATGATCGCATTAACGAAAATAATTAATAGAGACAAGTCCAATATGATATATGAACGAATTAATAATTTATCAGTAACAAATGATTCAAGCTCACGTGCGAATATTTTAACGTTGATCATTTTGCTAATAGATTGATGACGGCTTTATGCACCTGATGTATATCAATTTACGTGCAATATTTATGACAATGTATTATTATTTATGGCCAAGTCTGCCGTATGACCAATAGCCACTGGAAAAGACAAGTCCTGGAGTGGAAGACGCCGTTTTCGTAAATGAGTACAGGACGCCCTCCGGCCCGCTGGACTGATGACATACTCGCGGTTGCTGGAGCGGGCTGGATGAATTTTGCAGAGGATGCTTGGCGTGAAATTGGGGAGACCGATTTCCATCAGTGAACTACGATTGGCTGATAACGATTATATTTCTTATTTATCACGCTTAGTCCAGTCATTTGGTAGCTTTATCTGGAAAGTTATCCAGAAGCCTCGCGTCCCGTACCCCTCAAAATAAGTTGATACTGTCATTGCGTGGCTACAAGGGAGCAGGCGCGGATCCAAGGGGGGGGCAATGGGGGCAATTGCCCCCCCCTGAACCTCAATGATCAAACGACTTTTTCACACCGAAATAATTAAATATTTGATAGGACATAGGAATCACTTCAATGTGATTATCAATGATGTCTAATATAGTTTTCGATGTGACTCTCGACCGAGTCAATGGCCCCCGCTTCCTAAAAATGTTCTAAACCATTAAAAACGTTTATTTTTGGCGAAATGTTTGAATTTTTTGTAGGGGCATAAGTATTCTTCGACGTGATCATCTTTATAGATTCAAATCGTTTTCAATATTATTCTCAGCTGAGGCAATTGCCCCCTTTCCTTAAAACATTACAAAAAACACTTATTTATAGCGGAATATTTAAATTTTTTGTAGGGGCAATAGTGTCACTTCAATGTGATCATCGTTGATGCTTCATATCGTTTTCAATATGATTCTCGGTCTAGGCAATTGCCATTCCGGCTTAAAACATTACGAAAACATTTATACCGAAATGTATAAATTTTTGTAGGAGCATAAGTTTCACTTCGATGTGATCATCTTTGATGTTTCACATCGTTTCAATATAACTCTCGGTCAATTTCCTCAATTGCACCCTTTCCTTAAAAAATTACAAAAACACTTATTTATACCGAAATGTTTACATTTTTGGAGGGACATAAATCTCTTTGATGTGACTATCGATAGATAGAGACACCGCCATAATGGTCGCTCAAACTGTAAATCGCAGCGAAGGGCTTTCGCGACGTGGTGCGGCCGTCTCCGTGGAGATCGGTGCGCGTATAAATGCGTCGTGAATGCAATCCTGCCGGCCTTCAAGGCCTTGATGAGGAGGAAGCGACGAGTAACCTTCCGACTTACACAGGTGCTCACCGGTCATGGTTGTTTTGGAGAGACACTGCCGCGACCCAGGCGCGTCCCGCGTGGACTACGAAGAAACAGACCTTGGTTCAGGAAATAGGGCGAATTCTCTCCCTGCGAGCTGTCGTGTCGGCGATGCTACGCAGAAGATCGGCGTGGGAGGCCGTAGTCTCTTTTCGTGAGACCGTCATGGTCCAGAAAAAGACTGCGGAGCGGGCTTGGGCAACGGCCGATTCCGCCTGACGGAGACGACCTGCGGGTCGTCTTCCCAGCCTCCATTACCCATTCCCCGAGGCGGAATAAATAAGGAAAATCTTCCGACCGTGGGTGCGTGAGATAGGGGTCTCGCGCATCCGTTTATACGCCTGAGAGGAGGACGGCATGGGCTTTCTCCGGATATAGGCCCTGACTTCGGGTGTACATAGTTTGTTCCGGTGTACAAGGGATGTGGGGAGGGCGAGACCATTCTTCGTCCTCCTGAGACGTACTCCGCCAGCCACGGGCAGAGCAACACACGGGAGGGTCAGCAGAAGTGCTGCGAAAGCGATCCCATAGCATCTACATTTCCGTGCTGATGGCGACCATCGTAGGGGTTTTTAGTGAGTACAATCCCACATAACCCGACCTTCTCCCAGGATTCGGATATCTATGAATATTTACCCTGCGTTCACAAAGAAAAATGGGTGTTAAATCGAGGCTCTATCAATGCCGCCGCCATGCTCGCAGCCTCGACCCTGAAGTTTTAAAATATGGTGATATTGTTCAGCAACACATCGATGCCCTGGGCGGGCGCTTCGAACATCGGGTGGTTTACTGGTGGTGGACAAAAAGCTTGTCTAAGCATCCGACATTAGTACCCTTGACCTCGAAGGAGCAGGCGAAAAACGTTAAAGAAGGGAGTCGAACTTCAAGAGGGCTCTTAGAGCGTAATGTCAGCGTTACAATCTCTCGATACTAGTTTTTAGCCCTGCTAGAAGCT
>DVXP01002551.1:0-12550 GCA_018235645.1 Junonia grisea | reverse complement strand
TTAACTTATATTTTCCACATTTATACCAACAAAATCGCGTTAATAAATTGGATTTCTACGTAGTTTTGGATCAGGCAAACTAGTTAACAATTTTTTTAACTCCTATAGACGTAAAAGAACTTAATATTTTCAAGAATTAAATAAATATGAACCAATATAATACAATAATAAAAAGTGTATTTTTTTTTTTAATTTTCACTCTGTAGGTAACAGAAAGAAGTCCGAACAAAGATCGATCACCCAATATTTTATTATAAAATATTTAATTGTACATCCACAATAAAAGAAGTGAAACTAGGATGCGTGAAAATTGGAATAGTTACTTAGTAAGTAGTAGTTGGGTAAGAGTACTGAGTGTCGTATAAAAAAAAATACTCATAGTCCAGTCATCTTAGCCAAAATTTTAGGGTATATAAATAAGGGTTTCTGCAAAAATTTTGCTGGTTTCGTTAGATTCCGATGTGAAACCCTAAGATGACTGGACTATCACTCCAATTTATTGAAAAAAACTAATCATTATTCCCACTGAGTTTAGGAGATAATATTGTCAAATTACTGGAAGACGACTGGACCGAATTTGGCAATTAGTTTACTGTTTGAAAGGGTTATTACTAATTGTTACAGGTGGTTTCATTGTTAGGAGATCAGGATCTGATGGTGGAATCCTGGATATACTGAGGGAACTCTTCAAATTTTATACGCACCATAACGATTTTGTTTTTCTTTTCATAGTACCTCGGTTCTTTCCTCTAGAAAAGTAGCAGTTGATAAAGTGGAACTGACGCTGAAGACCATAAATGGTCACCAGAACTACTGATAATAAGTAACGGGTTTGGTTAGATTACTTTAAGGTAGTAGATAAGCAATTAATGTTTGTCAACATGCATAGTTATGGTGAAGTATAGCTGATAGTGAAGTGCCAAAAAAAACTCCTCAACGATTAACGGCTCTGCGTCGGGGAAATCGATACATTCTAAGTGGTTATGAGTAGTTGACAACAGGCTATTGAACCTTAGAAAAAGTTTAGGATAACTTGCGGTCCACGACACTCTTAACGGGGTGTGTCACATAGTTAAAATGAAAAGCCACTGAAATAGCTGAAATCTTCATGGAACTCGCACATGTAAATTGTATTATGAATTCTTATTACTTATTACTTCTAACATAAAAGTGTAAAATAAATGACTTAAAAAAATGAAGCGATTAAATTAAACTAATTAAACTAAAAAGTAAAACATTTTGTTCTACAACGTATTGATGTGCCAGTTAAAAAAAGTTACTTATCACCCACCTGCGTGGTTATTTAGATAAGTAATTAATAAAAATCAAATATATAGTATTAGTTCTTGTCGACGCGAATATCCAGCGATATCTTACTCGATTAAAGCCCGTTATATTTTTCTACGAAAAAGCAATTATTAAAAGGAACTTTAGCGTAAAAGAACTGCTGATACATAATACTTTCGTTTCGCCTTATCGACAAAATCTTATTGAGCTAAATAAATTTACCTCAATGAAATGCGGTTGTTCCTCGATTAAGATGATAATTTTAGATGTTTTGTGTCGAGCTAACGTGGATATGACTCGTTTCAATATAAGTACTCGATCGATTATATCAATCTTTATTATGAATTTAATCTAAAACATGATACCCCTAATTTAAAAATATTTAATATTTATATTATTGTTTGCTGAATTTTAAACAAAAAACCTCTTATTAACTTGTTTGTTGATCTCCCGTAAAATAAATACGTAGTTCGACTTAGTACGATTGACACACATTTGAAATAGCGCGGTTGTAATAATTAAATAATAACAGACTGCACCACAAAACTTGACCGTAGCTCTATGTATAACTAAATAATTTAGTTAATTGGTGCAATTACCAATTAATGACATTATTTTATTATTAGGTAACATATAGTATTATAACATTTCGCATAATTTCTTGCATTAAAGAAACGCCACATTTTCTGTAATACTTATTTCATAGATAAAAATGTTTACACCTAAAACAAATCTATATTAATTTCATCTTAAATATCACATGTAGTCTTTGACAGAAAGGATAACAAATAGTTATGAATCTAACACTCGAAATAAAAGATGCTTGCTTTTACAAAACAAATATTAAGAAAAAACCTTATAAAAGATTTACAATATTATACAAAAACTTTTAGAAAGCATTGATGTTATCAGACAAATCGAATCCACATTATTCTCGCACAATAACTTATTTGATGAAGCGTAGTTGATAAAATTTTAGCAAATTTATATAATAGAAATTAAAAAAGTATATAATGGTTATAACTGATAATCTAAATCAACAGTTCCTCGGTACATCCCGTGAGCAACGGTTCATATTAAGTATATCAATATGTTATCAAAGGTAAGCTAAATATATTTCCTAAATACTTTTCTAAACATTTGCGGCTTTTAACTATTTTTAAATCATTATATTTCATATTAATTTTATATTTCAGATGACGTTTCTTATTTACTTCATTGGCATCAGCTCAGCAATTCTCATAGACTCAAACAATGGACTGAAAACTGAATCCTACAGTTCTGACACTGGAAAAGGATGGCAGATGATCAAATTTTACCCGAATTCTCCGCCGCTTTTTAAATACGACTATTACGTAAGATACGTTTTTAATTACTACTAAAAAGTTACTAATAATTAGTTATCATTATCAAAATAATATTAATATTTAGTACTACTCTTCTCTAGTGTTGTAAGTTTTTCATAATTTTTTCTGTTGGATTTTTAAGGCATATCCAAAATACGAGTTTGAGTACGCAGTATCTGATAAGAAAACGGGTGATTTCAAACACCATCATGAATCCAGAGATGGTCACAGAGTGCGAGGGAGTTACAGCCTCGTTGAACCGGATGGCTCTCTGAGGAAGGTGGAGTACGATGCTGATGACCATAATGGGTAAGTGGTAATCATAAAGTCTAAAAATTACTTATACCATGAGATGAAATGAGCCAAGTTCGCGTTAACTTTGATTAGTTTTCATGAGAATATTTTAAATATACTGACTTCTCGAATAATCTCTTATTATTTGACTAGAAACATAAATACTTAATAAGTAAAAATTATATGTTTTATATGTTTTTGTAAGACGTGTGCCACTATATAGATAAAGAGTCTAGACCGATTAACATAAAAGCTTTTGTCATTTAAAATTCTAACATTTTAATCAATTAACAATAATAATCCTTAAAATAAATTATTATTTTAAGGATAATAAAAAACCAATATACATATGTGTAGATGATATAACTCACACAGAGTAAATAAAACAAAATCAATTACAATTTTAGCTTCAATGCCGTCGTAAGCAAGAGTGTAAATAAACACGGTGATCACGCATTCTCAGTCATCGGCCATACAAGACAGTTTCTGCCTATTGGAAACGGTGTTAAAATTAACCATTTCTTCCCAAGTAAAAATTATCTTTATAAAGAAGCTAGGCCGCCTACCGCTGCAAATAGTGAAGACAAACCAGTAAATGAAGTTACTGAACCAAAACAAGATGAAATTAATACTCAAAATAGAATGGAAGAACAAGGAGATAAAATGATACGTCTTATACCAGTTGTCGTAGAAAATACAAGTACTGAAATACCTATTTTAAATACACAAGCAATGGAAGGTCAAGTTGAAGTACTTAAAGCTCCAGTAACAGATCTAGTACGTGACGTGGAAATCAAACCTGAAGAAGAAAGCATAACAAAAATGCCAGTAGAAGAAATTACTATTAGTCCTACTCTTAGTGAACCTAGTGAAACAATTGAAGCAGAAAATGTACAAAAAGAAGAACCACAAGCTGATTCCGAAGTAGCATCATCATACTATCGGTCAAAAATATATTATGTAGGTTTTTAATTATACAACAAACATGTGTCATATTAATAGAAATATTTATCAAAATTTTATATTTTAAGAATTGTTCTATTGTTAATAAAAATGTTATTGAAATTATTTTTATTTATGTTAAACTTAAAATCCTACCCTACCTAATTATTTATTAAATTTTTAAAATAAACAAATAAAAATCTTTAAAACCGGTTATAATTTTAAGAAAATGATCAGCGATATATTAATAAAGAACATGTATCATTCTTTAAGACATTTTTCAATGTTATAAAATCTATATATTAATTGAATTTACTTTTAGAGTAGAATATTAATTAAAATTACTTTTAGAGTATTTTTTGCATCTATAACAATAATATTGTACGCCGATAAAAGAAGCAATAAAATGATTACGTTTCTGCACGCACTGACATTGAAGAAAAATGCAATGTTACAAGCTCATGGTCTGATAATCGTAGTTATCTCAATTTTTAACATTCCGAAATTACTTTCAATCTTCAATTATCTGGTTATATCTAATTTCATGTTAAAATAGCTTGGATAAAAATTAGACGTGGATATTTACTGGTTAGCGTGTCTGTCTGAACTCACATCTGTGAGTTTTATTGAGAGTGATTAAATTTGAAGGATTATATCTTGCCAAGTAGGACGATAAAAATGTCAAAAACCTATAGGTTATTTTGGTTGAAATGATGAGAAATGTTACCTAGGTACCATAATATCTATCACCATTCTACCAAACGTAATTAAATAAGACAAGCAATAGGTTAGATGTTTACAGATTGTTAAATGTGACTTTATAGCTTAAAATGATAATTAAATAATATGGTAAGTGAAGATCGTATTTTAACAGTAGCGAAACTGTGTCAACACAAGCTTACATTATTCCGATGTAGTCGCGAACAGTATATTTATACTGACTAGTTGAGATATTCAATCCCACCTAATTGTGAATGTTGTTCGTAGATCATTACTCGTAACATATATTTTATTAAGATATCAGTATCAACTCTTGATACATACGATGCAATAAAATTATAAGATAAGATGGACAAAAAACGAGCATATTTAATCGGTGCTAAGAAATAAACCTTTTAATAGGATTCGCTCAGTAAATAGATTATGAAGCTAAAATCGTCTAAGCCGAGTAGTTATTAATTTATTAGGCTTCGGGCATGCGGCTAGTATTTTAGTAATTGATATTAGGTAAGAAATTACGTAATTTGAAGTGAGCCTACGCAAAAACTGTCGCGATCGATTTCAGCATTTTTTATTTTTTGACAGTGTTTAATATCCAGACAAATATCGAAGATTTTGTTGGCACAAACCACAGAAGAATTATTTCATTTATATTTATATTTATATTAATTGAATTATTTTAGTTCTGTTGAGAACTGTTAATAATAAAAATTTAAGTACTACGAGTATGTATTCTTGCATCTTTATGTTCTTAATGCAATTTCTTGCAAAATTACACGCAATAAAATTTTATTAAATATATGTATTTTTAATATGCAAAGCATACACAATATTGGCGAATCATATTAAATATCAAATAAGTTGATCAGGCTGTGCCAACGATAATAAACACATTTAAGCAGAATGTATTAAGACAATAGGATAGTAAAACGAAGTTGTTTTAGTGAAATAATTGCCTCAAGCATTAAAGTTTCAGAGAATAATAGTAATTAGATACTTAAAAGATTTGCTAATAATTGTTTAACCTCGATTACCCTTTGCCGGAACACAAGATAAGCCATTGTTGATTGACAGCAAATTATATGGAAGAGGCATACCATACCTATGAAATAAGTATTAGCAGTGTTTATGGCACTATTAAATAACAAATTAAGTACAAATAGTGTTTCAATCTTAAAACTGCATCAGGAATAACGTTTACGTAAGGGCAACATTCTTGATTCTAGAATATATAATTTAGTTAGATGACATAACTATTTGGACTATTGTATCTACTAGAGCAATCTATAGATAATGAACATAGCTTAATGCTTCTTGCACACTATACCGCTGATACGTTCTAAACGTGAACGTTTTGAAGATATGTGTTAAAATTATATAATATCCACTGTATTATCGTAACACCTAACTTAGTGCAACACGTGAATATTTGGATTTTCTTTGTATACTTACCATCACTCATTTATCAAATTTTATCCACGAATACAAGTCTTCTGTGACAAACAGTGAACAGTCATTTTATTTAATGTTTCGATACTTTTGGTTCTGAAACGAACTCTAAGACAATAAAAATATCAATGACTTAGAAACGCATAGAGGATACATATAAAAACATTCACTTTTATCGGTCTATAAGTCAGTCATCCATACATCCATACATATAAATTAAATTGAAGTGTCTGTGTCTAATATCAAAATAACAGTGTTTTATTAAACACACACAACCCACAAAATATCAAATTTTATAATTTTTGTCTGTCTGTCAGTTTAGTCTATCTCTATTCTCCGGAATGGCATAGCCGATTTTGGCGGTACTTTCATCGGCAGATAGCTGATGATATAAGGTGTCAATACCTTGAGCTATTTTTATTTTAGAAACGGGATTACGGTTCCGCAGGAAAAAATAAAAACCCATGAAATCCATATTTTTCGTAGTATTTATTATTTAATAAAAAGGTTTGTTTGAAGAACAATGTTTTATTGAAGTCCCTATATTACGATAGATAGCTATGAATTTACGGAACTCTATTCACTCACTCACTTGCCTTTAGCCGTATTTTACCATTTTGAATCAGATAAGTTTCAGTTTCTGCCAGTAACTATAGTATAATTATAACCTCTAACTTTTCTTAATAAACCAATTTCTAACGCGACAGGTGGTTTCGTTAATTTTTAAGTTTATCGCAATGAATATAATTAAATAAAATTTTAAAAATCACATTTTTTCTATCCTAGATGTTTAAAGTTTAAATATAATTATTCTACCCTAAATGTGTAAAGGACAAATCTTGTATTGTAAATATCTGGATCAATAAGCAAAAGTATTTTGCATACTTTTTGCTGGGAAATATGGATCAAATTTTATAAGTATATAGATTAGGTTCTAGTGATTTAGTTTATGTTACCTTAAAACTTAGGTACTAAATTGGCGCAACTAATATAATACAATACTAATATAAAAAATTAATTTGACACTGATATGATATTAAAATAAAATACACATATAAAACTCATGCACGATACTAAAATGGCTAATTGAGTTTATAATGAGATAATGAAATCGCTTGTGGGAATATTTAAAATTATGAGGATTATAATAAATAATATGAGGAATATTATTTATTCGAATTTGTCGCAATATTATTTTTAATTAAACTAAAAGAACAGTAAGGATCACCCAGAATAAAATTTTGCTATTCTCTAGGAATAAACAAAATATTAAACTAATTCAAAAGTTAACTGAAAAGCAGAGTCCAAAGTTCTCATCAACACAAATTAATGAAGCCCAAACTCAAGGTATTTGCAGTAAATCGTCAAAGAGTTACCTCGATTACCCTTCCGCTCCATCATCAGATCGGCTCCGGATCTTCACTAAATTGTAGTGCTTAGTTAGTAAAATAATAAACGAACAGACTAGTCGTTCTACGATATTTAAAAGTTCCCCTCAATTTCTCTGGGACATCATTATCAGATCCGGATCTCGTTATCGTGAAAGATCTCCTTTGGAACAAAAAAAGAGTCATCTAAATCGGTTCTTATGCGACGAAGTTTTTCGCGAACACACACATATTGAAGTCTGTCAAAAATAAGGTAGATTTGATGATCTTCTTAATAAAATGTACATTATTGTAAACAAATTCAATACAGCATGCTTATTTAAATTAAAATTACCCAATATTTGTTACCATCAGTACTATCATTCAGCTATTGTTGCCTAAATCGTGTGTATCTAAAACATTTTAATCACTAACAGTTACACGGCCATGAATTTTACCGTCACGATTATTTTTCATATTTAATAATATAAGAATAATTTACGTAATTGATGCTATGCATTAAGAACGCAATCATTATAAAATAAGGAAGAACAAAAATATTTCTATCTCATCACTTAGTGTAAAAATTATAATTACGCGCGAAATATTTTTTATCTATTACGAAAATGGACAGAAAGTATGACTTATTGCTATGTCTTTTGCTGCTATCAATTATTATTTCTTATTATTGATAATTCTCGAGTCTATTTCACTCACCCAACGTGGTTTATGAAATACATTTTCCTAACTGTACAAGAACTTAGGATAAGTAGTATTAAAGGGTAATAAATCTTGCATGGTCACAAATAAAATTTTCAAATAAAAAATACTAAAAGTATGAACTTCCATTTAAATCTAACTTACTATTAAAAAAACTCCTATTAAAAAGTGTTATAGATATTATTTGACAATGATTTCCATTAAACATATCTTCTGGTTACAAAATATAATGCACATTAAAGCCTATTTTGTCAATAGATGTACCGGGCAATAGTACCATAGTTCAATAGCAAGTAACATTAATATCGTCTTACTATCAATTCATTTTTCACGGCATACTACGAGTATATCCATATCGAGTGTCGCAACCTGATAAAGCGAGCAGATTGGCAAAGCGGCAATTACAGTGATCCGATCGGATATCGTCAGGAATAGCCCCACCACGGCACTGCTTATGTTTTGTTTGTTATATAAAAAGAGTTCACTATCATAGCAGCAGCAGTCGACAAGCCCATTCTAACCAAAGCAAAATGTTCTCCAAAGTAAGCATTTAAAAAACGTCACAGCTAGATATTTACGTAACTTAGCTTAGGATAATATTACTTAGTTAAACCGAACTGGGACACCGCGGTTTGTTATTAGAATAAAAGTAACAACTGTATTTTATTACAGTTACTTATTTTTATAAGTAGCTTACTATTTGGTGTCAATAATAAAAAATCTATCTTAAATTACTCTTTAAACATATGATAATATAATTTCATTTATTCCAGATCATCGTATTATGCGCTGTGGCAGCGGCATGCAATGCGGGGCTAATCCACCATGCCCCAGCCGTGTCTCACAACGTGATTCACCACGAAGTACCAGCTCACTACGCGGTTCAAGCTGCCCCTGCTTACCGCGCTGCCCCGGCGATCCACTCTGCCCCGATCCACACGTCCATCGTCCACTCTGCCCCAGTCGTCCACGCTGCCCCAGTCTCCCACGCCTCAGTCCACGCTGCCCCAGCTGCCCACAGCAATGGACACGAGGAAGATCACTATGTTGATGAATACGTATGTATAACTTAAAAGTCAACTGATGAATTATTCCCTTAATGCTCTATTATTAAAATTACATAACTAATTCATAATGATGTAATTCTAATTTTGGTATCTGACTATGTTAGTAACATACTTTGTCTTTCTTAATAATTATGTCGTTTAGGGCGTCCTATATTTACTTAAGCTTTCGAAACGAGGCTAGTGAAAGACGCGACATTAATGTCTTATAATGCACTGATATTAATTTACTTCGAAAGACATAAAAAGCCAAATCTATCATTATGTGTCAATTATTAAAATTAATAAAGCGATCGAGAAAAAGCAATAATCGAGTCTACGAAACACTCTATTATAAACAGATTTCATACTTTACAAGAAAATTGTTTATAGAGTATTACAAGATTGTAAGTAAATTACGTAGTTAAGGTTCAAAGTTGTGGGACTAAAAGGTTTATTTTTTTTAAATTCCAGGCTCATCCCAAATATGGCTACTCGTACTCCGTGGAGGACCCACACACCGGTGACCACAAGTCCCAGCACGAGACCCGTGATGGTGACGTAGTCAAGGGCGAATACTCCCTTCTGCAACCTGATGGCTCCTTCCGCAAGGTCACTTACACCGCCGACCATCACAATGGGTAAGTTGCTATTGTAAATCTCCATAATGATTTTAAACTAAGAAAAAATGTTGCTTACCTCAGCTTCGAAATAGTCATAACTGCGCTATAAAATTAGTGCTCTTACAAAATACGGTTAAAAGCATTTTTAAGATGTAAAAAAAGAAATCGAAAAAAGAAATTTTTATTGTGTATTCTTTATATACGTAACATGCGCGTATAAACTTACACAATTACATTTATTACACATTTTATGCAAACGTTAAAAATTTCCAAATATGGTCTAATTTCTTATAAGATACTTAAAATAACGACGGTAATTACAACGACCTTGATATTACGTTGAAAATCTTTAAAGTATGTCGCGATCTTATTACATAAAGTATAAATGTACACTCTGATTATACTCGAAAGATGAAAAAGTATAACATGAACGCCCAAAAAATTCTGAACATAGTTATTTTATTGGTTTAATATGTTATAATGACTTTAAAGTTACCTCTATGATATCTCAATTAATGAGAAGAATAATGCTAACACACAACTGACATACATACGAGTATAAGACTCAATAAACTCTTAAATTATTTCGGAATTTTAAACAAAATACCATTACCAAATTCATGATGATCTATAACGAATACGGTGGAGTAAATATTGCGAACTTTAAACTTTGCTATAATGTATGTGATGGTCTTAAAGTTGATTTCGTCAACAGATTCAACGCTGTCGTCCACAACTCGCCACCTGTCATCCATCATCATTAGAGCTTGTCCACCGATCTGTGATATTAGTGTAGATAATTTAGTCCTCTAAATAAGCTTAAATACCAATGTATTCTTCATGATCTTCGGCTCTTGTATCTTTTGCTTTATTATTAATAACATGTATGACGGGTTTCATTGATACATGATAAAATTTAAATTGTGTAATGATTCTCGATGTGATTACTATAAGAGAAGTGAGCTGATTCAATTTTTTTGATGTAATGTTACACGTGCCAAAAGATGAAAGAATTTTAATGAATGTGTTTGTGAATGTACCTGATCGTTTTATTTTTATGTAGCTGTATAGTATGAATGTATGTGAAACCCAACATTTACTTTGAATAAAATTATCATAATGTGTTAAATTTGAAACGTTTTATTCATATCCCTTATATAACAAGATTTAGTTTTTCTATTTTACCCTTTAATACATATATAGATTATTTGACCTTTGTTACCTATTGGAAAAAATACATTATTATTATTTTAACCTTATAAACTGGAGCTTAATATATTTTATATCAATTTCAGGATACTGTAACAGCAATTAATTACTTATACTTAATACTGTATTGATATTATTAACGTTCTACCTTTCATAGTTATCAAACGAAAAGTTAGCACGTTTTAAAGAGAGAATGACAATATAGTCAATATACTTAATGAATTAACGGCTTCTATATAGTTGAAAAATTCACCATCTATTATGTTATTATAAATTATACGATCTCTGTAGTATTGCAAATGCAAATGATAGGTTGAAAAAGTTTTAACGCAATAGAATGTACATAGGGTACGATACACCATACTGCGTAAGACCCTCTCATATAATTGTCCACAGAAAAGTCATCTAAATAGTCCCATTCGTTTAAAAGGACGTAGGTCAGAAAAGGGTTCAGAAGAATTAAATATATACATATAAATATAATACTAGGTAAGTTCTACTTTTAACTGGCCAAGAAATTTAATATAACGCTCTGTAACATAAGAACGCTAATAAAAGCCACTGACCGTGTGAACAAAGTCCTGACCAAACTACTTTGTTTTTAAACCACGGTACGATTAAATTTCGTAATGAAAGTTAATTAACTTCGTCAAGGTCAACTTTTATGCCTTGAGATTCGTATAGCTTTACTTAAATATGGTACGAATTACGAAGTATGTAAAACCGAAAAACCTAACATTTTTAATATCTTTGATATACAAATTTATTAATGATTACAATTATAATATGATTTATTATATAAATAATATAATTAGGTGCACTTAGGGATAAAATTAAAAAAAATCATCCGCGGAGTGTATCACAAAATTCTATATTTTAAACTGTCGCTATTCGATTATGCATATTAATAAAATATTCATTTGTATCACAAAAACCAAACGAAGAAACTGATAAAGAGTAGAGGTGCGTCTTTATCGTGAACAGCATCAATATTTGTCGCATGTGATCCACTCAGAGGACTCCAGGGCGAGGGGAGAGCATCCGAGTGCGAACCAAATGAAAAGGCTCAGGGCTATGACCCAGAGAGTCCTGATCATCAGATGCAGAGAAAACCTGAGGTCTACGACGACGACGGTTAGCCTGGTAATAGTTGTGACAATCCGGCCTCACCTTAATCGTTGGGTCAACAGGGGTTCTAACCTTCAGACTGACCCATTTTACCGGGCATGAGTGCTTCGGTCAGTATCTGCATCTGATTCCAATGCATCCTCCGTCACGAGTTTGGAGCACCAATCGATACAGCGCATCACCCTGGTGGCGATGATGGGTAGAAGTCTTGCTGCCGAGTCTGTTATATCGGTGAAGAAGGTAACAAAAAGGGAAAGAAAAGTAGACGCTCTCGCTGACTGTCTCTGCCAAAGATAACTGAATAGAAGAAGAAGATATGCGCGGCAGCAGAAAAATGTCTGTGTAGCGGACTAATCATCAGGGCGTCACGATAGCATGCGTAAGCGACTCCTTGGCACCTTAATAGGATAATAAGGGCACTG